>ONZK01002197.1:45157-64224 GCA_900322385.1 Pharnaceum exiguum | reverse complement strand
CACCGGNNNCTAGTGAAATGATGAATGAAGTTCCTTTATAATATCTGATCCTTAATTATTTATATATAATCCATCAAAAAAAAATTATTTATGTATAAATAAAGGAAAAAATAATAATAGTAGGCAAAGGTACGGTTGCTCTTAATTATACAAAAGCAAAAACTGAAATAAAAAACACAAGTTTTAGAATTGAATCTTGTACAACTGTTGTTTTTTACAAAACATTTCAACAGAAACCATTAATCAAATTTTAAATGTCATTAGTTAGTCAGTTCTTTTATTTATTAGTTATATATCCAACCGCTCTACCAAACACTTGCTGATTAAAATCAGTTTAAGTGATCTGATGAATTGTAGATTCACTAAATCTAAATTAATAATGTCTTTTTTATTCCGGTAAAAGCAGGTAAACTAAGGATTAAGGAGTTAGGTAGAAATCGAAATCGGTACCTAGGAAGTTCGATGATTATATTGGTGCATTACCATCTCAGGTACTTGCATTACAGTCCAATATTGTGTAGAACTACCATTTTTTTTTGCATTATATACCATTTCATATTACTAACAAACACTGTAACTTAAATAGTTGACATCAAACCGGTAACTCTTAAATTCGATCGGTGTATACCATCTCAAACAAGTAGAACTCTTGCATTACAGTAGTCCAATATGAGTAAAGTACTACGAGTACTCTTTTTTTTTTTTGCATTATACCATTTCGTATTACAAACAAACACTGAAACTTAAAATGTCATCAGTTATGTCATCCGTTATCTACTAGTCAACTAGTCATAGTATAATACTGGCATTAGCAGTGAGCAATACGTACTTAATTTCATTCATTCCAATTTCCAGTTGCCACTATTTAAGCAATGCACTCTCAGGGTAACTAGCTTATGCAACATCATAACAAAACCAACAATTTACGATTAACCAAATACCAAATTAACATAGTGATTTACTAATATGGCATCAACTGATCATCATGATCAAGAGATGAATGAGATGAATGGTCAGAAGGTTGAGCAAAAGAAGTTCGCTCTACCAGTTGATGCAGAACACAAGGCCACAGTCTTTCCAATCTACTCAGTTGCCACCCCACATATGCGAGCATTTCACCTCTCTTGGGTGCAATTCTTTGCTTGCTTTGTGTCCACATTTGCTGCCCCTCCCTTGCTTCCTATCATACGTGACAATCTTAACCTTACAGCCAGTGACATAGGCAATGCAGGTATTGCTTCAGTCTCTGGGGCTGTCTTCGCTCGTGTGGCCATGGGCACTGCCTGTGACCTAGTAGGGCCTCGGCTCGCTTCCGCGGGCCTTACCCTACTTACTGCACCTGCAGTGTACCTCTCCTCCGTCATTAGCACGCCTCTTGGGTTTTTCCTAGCAAGGTTTTTTACAGGGTTTTCTTTGGCCACCTTTGTGTCAACTCAATTCTGGATGAGCTCCATGTTCTCCCCACCTGTTGTGGGGCGGGCAAATGGTGTGGCAGGTGAGTTATAAAACTATGAGTTTTGTAGGTTACACATACTTTCTCCGTTCAGAGTTAGCTGTCCATATACTAGTGCAACTTTAACTGTAAATCCTGATTTTAACCTTCAATTCTTAGGCACACTCGGTGTACTACACGGGTGTTTTTTTTTAAAGCATTACAACATAGATCATTAATAACCTTTTTAGTGTCATTAGTCACTTCCTTTATTATTAGTCATAAATCCAGTGTACGTGTATGTATACCCTTGCTGGATTTTAACAGGAAGTATACTTATTTGCATGCAGGTGGATGGGGAAACCTGGGAGGAGGGGCAACACAGCTCATCATGCCTCTTGTGTATGATGTTATTGTTGGAATGGGAGCTAAAAGCTTTACGGCTTGGAGAATTGCCTTCTTCATCCCTGCACTATTTCAGACTCTAACAGCATTTTTTGTGATGTTCTTTGGGCAAGATATGCCTGATGGTAACTTTCAGCAGTTGCACAAATCTGGTGAGAAGCATAAAGACAACATTTCCAAGGTATTCTAAACTTCTGACAACCAAATAGTAGAAGCCAATTTGTTTCATTTTTTTAACTATGAGAATTGCCATATGAAAATTTTGGTTAGACTGTTTATCCAACACCCTTTATATTGTGGTTGCTTAGCCTTCTCATAGGCGACAAATAAGGATATGTAGTGATTAGTTCATAATGATGCATTATAGTCCTTAAAAAAATAGAAGTAGGTGTATGATAGATCATCTAGAAAAATTTGTGTGAACCTGTCTCATATATAGACTGGTTGAGAGGTGTCATTATAGTATTATTTACCCCAGGTCCTTACCCGGAGGGTCATTATTGTTTACCCGAGGTCATTAACACCTACTCTCATATATGAAACGGGTTCACACAATTCTTTGACCATCTTATTGTAATTGATCATTGCAATGAGCAACCCCACTAAAAGAGATAGATAAAGTGGCGGTTTGAGGCAATGCAATATTTAGATAGAAGGGCACAAAGTAAGTGTGGTTTTTGTTTAAACTTCTGCTTTTCCATAACATCCTCAAGACTAAACTTAATTGACAAAAGCTGATTGCGTAAGCTATTCTCAGGTTATCACCCATGGAGCTACTAACTACAGAGGCTGGATAACTGCCCTGTGCTACGGCTACTGCTTCGGGGTCGAACTAACAGTGGACAATATCATAGCTCAGTACTTCTATGATAGGTTCAATCTGAAGCTCCACACAGCAGGAATCATTGCAGCCAGTTTCGGGTTGGCGAATATATTTGCTAGACCTGGGGGTGGAGTGTTATCAGATGTGCTCGGAAAAAGGTTCGGAATGAGAGGTAGACTATGGGGCTGGTGGATTGTTCAGACCATAGGTGGTGCTCTGTGCATACTTCTTGGTAGGGTGGGCTCTTTGAGTGCATCAGTAACCGTGATGCTCATCTTCTCTGTGTTTGTTCAAGCTGCTTGTGGACTTACTTTTGGGGTTGTTCCCTTTGTCTCTAGAAGGTAATGGTTTGACATGACTATCATAATCTTCAACTTTACAGTGTATATATGTTATTCATTCATCCTAAGGAAAATGCAGAAACAGAACAAGATAACATCAAAAGATACTTTATGCAGAAGCAGAACAAGATACAATGATAGATAGTACATAACAACAATCACAGAATCACTATAGTCACTTAGTCAGCACAAGGTCTAATTGTCTAAGCTACTCATCTTAATATGATATCCTTATGACCTTATTGTTAACTATTTAAAATGATGTCCGTCATGATTCATATACATCTCTGAAAAGGGTGATTCAGGACCTAACCAAGCAATGAAAATGTGATTTTTCCACAAGTTTGCATATACAGTTACATGTCACTATATCTGCTATGTGCTTAACCTTTGTATATGTATGTACATTTCCTACAGATCTTTAGGTGTGATTTCTGGTATGACCGGAGCAGGAGGAAATGTGGGAGCAGTCATAACACAAGTGATATACTTCAAAGGTTCCAGATACTCGACGGAACTCGGAATAACATACATGGGTATTATGATCATAGCATGCACCCTTCCTATATGTCTCATATACTTCCCACAATGGGGAGGTATGTTCTGTGGTCCAAAAGAAAGTTTCTCTGAGGAAGACTATTACCTTAAGGAATGGGATTCGAAGGAGAAGGAGCAAAATTTCCATCAGGCAAGCTTGAAATTTGCTTACACTAGTCGGAGCGAAAGGAGCAAGAAAGTTCAGTCTGTAATGTCAGAAGAGAGCACACCAGCTCATGTCTGAAGAAGTGATTATCTAGTCTCATTGGTTACACCATTTGCAGAGGCATTTCAATTCAGATTAATATTTGGCAAGCATTACATACCAAAAAAAAAAGTTTATATTGTTTATTTACGCAGCCTAAGCAAGGTTTAGCACTCTGCACAACTGCACAACTCACTGTATCTATTGGATTTTCTGTGATTACCTTCTTTCCCTTCTCTCTTTTCTTGTATGTAAAAATTACATTGAAGTTGTTGATACTGATTTATTGGAAAAATTGATCCCCTGACTTCGTGCCCAATGCTCGTTTTTCGTCGTCCATAATGCGCTCATAGACAAGGCTAGTGCAGCTTTCTTGTCTTTGTATTGTAGTAGTGTATCATTTACCTTCATATTCAATGATGGAAAATGTTTTGGCAACATAGGCATTTACATTGATGAAGACATCTCTATGTAATGATCATTAAGATAAAGGCATCTCCTTATCAGAACCTGCCTTGTTGGCATGCCCCTAGGTAACATTAGGGTAAAAGATTTGTAACTAGAGAAAGCAATCAAACAATGCATATCATATCACTTGCTCATTGGGGCTTTTCCAGAGGCTCAAAAGTAAAGCATATATGTTGACAATGATACAATGAAAAAGAAAAAACTAAAAAAATCCAACACAAATTACAGTAACCGATCAGCTTAAATCAATAGTAAATGCGCCTTGTATCTTGTAAGCAAATACTCCAATTAATATCTGACTGTGACTAAACCATATGAGAGTACATGTCAGTCTTTTTGATAGAATGATGAATCCCAAGGAACTTATCAAACAGTTAACTTAATGGTACAGACATTGATTTGAAGAGTTAAGAGGATATATATATCTTGAAGCCGACAAAGTAAATAGTCCATGATCAGTGTAGTTAAAAGAGTCACTATTGTTGCTTGAACAATATGGTGATACTTAGGTACAATACCAACTGATTATCAGATGTGTAGACCATCATTCCTGTAGTAACTCAGAGAAGCAGATGAAGTTTCCATTACGGCTGATGCATACGGCGCATATACTTCCTGCAAGAGTCACTATTGTCAACTAAATCATATTCAGACTTCAGGTTAATGATGACAAGACAGTGGTAAAAACTTGCAGGAAGTGTATGAGCCGTACGTATGCATCAATGGTGATGGAAACTGAATCTGCTTCTCTCAGTTACTACAGGAATGAGGGTCTGCAGATCTGACAATGAGTTGGTATTGAGTTTAAAGTATCACCTTGTTGCTGAAGCAACTGCCTAATTCCTAACACCAATGGCCGTTCTGTAATGTGAATTGTCTCCCTTCATGTTGCTCAGATAGAAAACATCAGCATCTGACTTATACAACAAATAATGGATAATTTAATCAATGATAGTTGGTTTAGCCACTATGTTACTATATACTAAGTTACTAACAATGCAGAAAGAATCAGCAAATTGAAACTGCCTCGCTAAGTCAACCACTGAAACCATTGGTTTAGAGAACTAGTATGAAGCAGCAAAAGCATTATTATTCGAGCAATTTGTGGCTAGGACTTTCATATATCAAGTTGGATCATTAGGAAAACATAAACCCTATAGACAGAACTTTTCTTTCTAAAGCCTTTTGGTGTTACTGTCCATGCAGATTCAGGATGTAGCACCTCGACTTGACCATTGGAGAAAGTAGAGAGACTAGCAAAAGACAGAACCTCAGTAACAGGAAAGGCTATCCCTCACATTACAGTTAACAGTCCAGCTCACCAAGGGATGTCTTTCTACATGCAAGGACAGGCAAGGAGATAACAAAAGCAACGAGTAGCTGAAAGTAAGAACATGACTTTGGATCAAATAGTTATAGATTCTCCATCGAAGATACGAGGAAAACAAGAACTTAAGGACTTTGGAAACTACTGTGGATGGGTGTCATACTGTCATTGGATTGGTACAATATCAGAATGGCATAGCCTGAGCCTGGATTGATCTATAGGCCAATGAATACCTTATTACCTTGTCACAGAATTGAAGTAGATACAGATACATTCATATTCATATTTATTGTTTCCTGGAAATTGCACAATACTCCACATACAAACTTTGCATGACCGTTTCAGTAGTTTAGCTATACGTAGGATTAATGCCTTTGGATATTTTATCTACCGTTTCGTGTAACTCTAGATGGTGTCTCGCTGCCAGGTCAGGGGCGGAGCACCTTGGTCTAGAGGTCCGGAGGCGCGAAGAGGACAGTGGGGGTTCAGGGGCAATGTCCCCACCCGAAACATTAGTATTACGATTACTAGTCAGATTATCCGTTTTGGGCCTATTTTACAGGTCGAGCCCATTAGGTTTTCTTTAAATCTCTATGTCGATTATTGTTTACTATATTATTTGATTTGATTGCCTGCATCTGTGTAACAAAAAAAGAAAAAAACATAACAGTGATTCTTTCAATGTATCCCATGCATGTCTGTTCAGTGAAGCACTTAGCCAAAATCTCCGAGCAATACCTATCATTCTATTCAAAAGTCACCTACGAAGTAACTTATTTTGAAACCTTCTGAATTTCGGATTGGAAGGAACCTTCAGCAACCAGCAGACTAAACCTTAGCTTCCATTTGCTATTTCATAGTTTTGGAGTCATATTCACTAGCTAGTTGCTAAGCTATGAGAACTTGTCTTGTATATTCCTTTTCTTGATACACAAGGCCATAAGACTGGTAAAAGAATCCTCACAATTGGATTATGTCAGATGGAATCTGTCAGGATATTTCTGTCAACAAGAATACGGAAATCGTACGAATCAAGGGATCGAGTCAAGGGTTGACAACAGGAGAAATGGCAAGTCTTAGAAGCTGGCAGTGTCATAGGATTAACCATTTTTAGGACTATATATATTCTCAATCAGAGCTATGTGTTTACCACAAAAACTATAAGCATATCCACAAGAAAATCGTTCCTTACACCATATAACCACAAGCCTGTGTCTTTCAGTATTCATTGCAGTGCCATAACAATGGCAACCTTTGAAACCACTGCAAGGGACCCAAATTCTAATCTGGATGCAGAGAACAAATCAAAAGTATTCAAAATTTTATCATTTCAAAAGCCTCACATGCTGGCTTTCCACCTATCCTGGGTGCAATTCTTTGCATGTTTTGTCTCCACTTTTGCTGCCCCTCCCCTTCTACCTATCATCCGTGATAACCTCAACTTGACGGCCTCTGACATAGGCAATGCAGGAATTGTGTCAGTCACAGGCGTGGTGTTTGCTCGTCTTGCCTTGGGAACTGCCTGTGACATAGTCGGGCCACGTCTTGCCTCAGCAGCTCTCACCCTCCTCACTGCACCTGCAGTTTTCTGCTTTGCAGTCGCAAATTCTCCTGCATCATTCCTACTTCTGCGATTTTTAGCAGGCTTTTCCCTGGGAACATTTGTCTCCACTCAGTTCTGGATGAGCTCTATGTTCTCCCCACCAGTGGTAGGCCGAGCAAATGGAGTTGCAGCTGGATGGGGTAACCTAGGAGGAGGGGCAACTCAACTCATTATGCCTTTCGTCTATCAGGCCATAGTCAAAATGGGTGCCCAAAGTTTTACAGCATGGCGTATAGCATTCTTCATTCCCGCCCTATTCCAGACCCTCTCAGCATTTGCTGTAATGCTTTTCGGGCAGGACACTCCAGATGGAAACTTTCAGAGGCTACACAAGTCAGGGGAAAGACACCAAGATAAAGCCGGAAAGGTTCTTTATCATGGCCTTGTCACAAACTACCGCGGCTGGATAACTGCTCTGTGTTATGGATATTGTCTAGGGGTGGAACTGACTTTGGACAACATCATCGCGCAATACTTCTATGACAGGTTCAATCTAAAGCTCCACACTGCAGGATTGATTGCAGCTAGTTTTGGGTTAGCCAATGCCTTTGCTCGGCCTGGAGCTGGATATCTTTCGGACTGGATGTCCAAGTATTTTGGGATGAGAGGAAGGCTCTGGGCTTGGTGGATTGTTCAGACTCTTGGCGGCGTCTGCTGTGTCATTCTAGGACGGATGACCTCCTTGGTTGGATCCATTGTAGTGATGGTCATTTTCTCTATATTTGTCCAAGCTGCTTGTGGTCTCTCTTTTGGAGTCGTTCCTTTTATATCCAGAAGGTAATTATTCCAAGTTTCTTGCTTCCAGACATCATCTTTTCCTCATACAAACCCTGCATTTGCAGACTATATCTATACAGAAAAATAACATGACTCAACAGAATATTGGAGATAGGTTCAGTCTGCTTTTGAAAACTATTTACCTGATCAAGTTAGAATAAACAAGCAGTCCATCCATGCATGCACAGAAAAACAGCCAAGATGGCAAGATAACAAAGTTAAATTGTAGCTTACACCAGTACATCATATCTACCTTTACATTGTCCTTTAACATTCTGTATAATTGTTTGTATCAGGGCACTGGGAGTTGTTTCTGGTATTACAGGAGCAGGTGGAAATGTGGGCGCTGTTCTAACTCAACTGATCTTCTTCAGAGGATCCAGATACACTACAGAACTAGGGCTAACCTACATGGGTATCATGATCATTGCATGTACTCTCCCCATATTGGCAATATATTTTCCTCAATGGGGTGGTATGATTTGTGGGCCTCGAAAGGGCTATACAGAGGAAAAGTACTACTTACAGGAATGGAGCCAAGAGGAGCAAGACAAGGACCTCCATCTTGCTAGCTTGAAGTTTGCCCAAACAAGCAGGAGCGAGAGGTGTGGCAAAACGATCAACGAAGATAATCAAGGAGGCAAATAAGTATATATGTCTACTGATACCAGCTGAAGCCTTACATTTGTTTCTAAGGATTACTTTCATTTTAGTGCTCCAAATTCATTGCAGAAAAGTAAAGAACTCAAATAGTGGTGCTCTGAACCAGACCATCAGCAGACCTACACTGACAGCAAGAGATTGCAGAGCTCTCCTTACATGCATGTGGAAGTGGAGTTTCATCAAATTTGATCGTTTGAGCGTGTTTATTTCATTTATTTATTAACAATTTGTGATTTGCAAGATTTCATTTCAGCTTAATTATACTTTATATTTATAAGAGTGCTCTAAATTAACAATGCCTATGATGGGTTTGGCTTGAATGTTTCCATCATAGGAGGTTCTATGTAGATAGTTTGGCATTTTCTTACGACCGTTTGTTGTCTACTCATTCAAATTTAAAATCAAACTACGAGCACTTTTTTTCCAGCTGCAAAACTAGACAGATCAAATTACATACTCATGTAAAATGTAGTAACACTTAATTGAATGATCACCAATTCAATCAATGTGACAGTGCTACAAATCCTCAAACATGCAGTCAAATGAAGCTGAGGCATCTTCTACACAAGCTTCTCTTGATACTTAGTTAGATTACTAAATATTTCCTAGTAAAAATCAGCATACCCTGAGATTCACAATGCAAACTCTAGCTCTTAGCCTCTTACAAGATGAAGAGACAATAACAAATTAACTAGCTTGTTCCTCAAAAATAAAAAATAAAAAATTGTGACAAGTTAACTTAGAAGTCCATGTTGACATACATTTTCGTGTGACCTTTGCACCCTCTTGACCAATCCACCGCTCCCTCTTAAGCAAACATCTATGCTAGAAGGCAACAAGGGTGCTTCTGTTTTCCCGTATGAGTTCCAGCATAATGCTTGTTTAAGCCCTCTATTTTTTGGTGAAGGCTTCAACTGTATGTCGATTAAGTCGACATCTATACAAGGGATGTCATTGCTGCAAGCCAGATGAACAGGTTGTGCAGAGTAAGTACCAAATATTTGATTGTACTGAATGTTGGAGATCGATACTGCCCCTGTGTGGTTTTTGCAGTGAATGTTATTGTCACAGTAGAACTGGTCTATCACCAAGGGTACCTTAACATCAGATACGTCTATCCTTGAGAATGATACGTTTCTCACCGATCCAGTACCACCCTGGTAAATTCATGAAGAATTAGATTTATGTCTTATTTCTTGCAATTAGAAATCAAGATCAAGTATATGTACCGGCCAAGTCTTGATCCTCACTCCGAATAGCGTGTTTCGAAGACGGATGTTCTCTACAACAATATCAGAAACACAAGCAATGCTTCTGTCCTTTCCCAATCCTCCCAAACTACGTATAAAGAAGAGACGACATGAGAAAGCTAGGGAAGAAAGATATATGTACAATTTTTACATTCGAAAGCTTGTCAGAGATTGATTAGCTCACTATAGTTCGAACAAAGATCGAATAAGTTAAATTACTCACCATAACTTAATCTACATGATTATGAAATATGAAATCAGCATCAAACGCCCTTAACAGCTAGCCGAAACAATATACATCATCAAATAAAGTTCATCTGATCAGTGATCACTGTAAACCTCCTCAACCTCTAAAGGCATACAATTTGGCCAATAGTATACCACATACGATTAAGTCATGCATTGGATGGTTCAATTGTTGTATTAGTCTAGTGCTCTAGTCCTACAATTTATACTCCCTCTGTTTCTGAAAGTTCTTCCACTTTTTTCTTTTTGTTTGTCTCAAAAAGTTCTTCCACTTTTCATATCTAGCATGATTTTTTTGGTTAAATGACTAATTTACCCCTTGTAGTTCAACCAAATTACCCTACCCCTCATTCTCACTCACCCACTTGTTGAGGATCAATTAGTCTTTTTCTAACTTTCTTAAAATGTGTGCACTCATCAAAAGTGGAAGAACTTTTAGAAACGGAGGGAGTAAATTATAACACATGAGGTTGGAGAAATTACCTGATACCATGCCCTGGACCACAATTGATATGGTGCACATGAACATTGGAGCAACCAGTTTGAATGGAAACACAGTCATCTCCTGCTCAAACAGACAATAGTCAGTTAGTCACTAATGCACTATTCAACACTATTAAAATGTGGGTTTTTGACATGGTCATTGTCATAGTAGTTGCTCCAATATAGCATAAACTAAGTTTATTTCTACAGTCCACAGTAGGAAGAGAAATAGTATTATTCAATGCAGGTAAGATTTTAAGATTACCATCATACAGAACTTTTACAGTTACGTTAGTGGAATTAAGCATAAAAACTCTGGACCAGCAGATTCTTTCTGGCGCGCCCACTTTTTAAAAGTTAGTTTATTGGTGAGTGGTGACCGTTTGTGCGGCAGTTAACCGTTTTCAATGATGTTGACTGTTTTCTTTTCTTTGTTATTTCAGGCCTCTTAGCTTTCATGAAGAGATGAGACTTACCACAGCCTATCTTGGAATGATGTATTTCAACATCTCGACTGTTTTGAAGATGAATACCATCAGTGTTGGGGCTATCTTCAGGAGAAGTAATGGTGACATTGTCAACCTTGACGCCTATTGAGTTATCAAACTTCAGATGACACAATGGACTATTTCTGATTGTAATATCTCGAACTGTTATGTTGTTACTGCCATAGAATCTTAATGCCTGCATGAAACAGCAAGGAACCATTGTACAATAATTATATTACTGCAAGTCATAAGACTTCTGATTGCATTATTTTTGCACGAAAATGTGCCAACCATTCAGTAAGAAAATAAGTCAAAAAAGCGTACCGTTGGTTTCATTTTTGGGATGCTTGTAGAGCCATTACCATTCTGTAATTAGTGAAACATCAACCATGTAAACTAACAGAGAAAAGTAAAGCAACCATACTGCCAAAAGTTGGCGATTTTACACAATGTGCCTCAATATATTACGCTAGTTACCTGGTTCTTACAATTGGCTTGGGAGGAAGCCCACCACTCAAAGCCTTGGCCATCAATTATCCCACTGCCTTGAATGGTGAAATTTTGCACCCATTTGATGTTAATCCATTGAAAGAGTCCTGATTTTGGCCATGCTTTTACTTGTGGAGGAGCTACTACTGTTCCATCTATCTGTTTTTCACCAGACAACACATCATAAATTTGTTACACAAATTTGCTACACATCATGGTTTTGAGAATTATATATGGAAGAGGTTACCTGAAGAAGAAGTTGTGGCAAACAAGGTCCTTGGAGAGTGATGGGAGGAATGAAAAACTTGAAGCCTGAAGGGATTTCGACAATGCCGCCAGCTACTTTACACGCAGCTTTCCAGGCTCCTAGCAACGCCTATTGAACATTTCAAAGCAGTCATTAATCCTCAAAACCATGATGTGTAGCAAATTTGTGTAACAAATTTATGATGTGTTACAACAGCATATGTATATATCAAGGGAGAAAACATATTCATTATTGTACTATTCTTACTGCATTTGCAAGGGAATTATTCTAATTACATATATACAATCAAACAATGTACCATTGTGGCTATAATCATGCATGCTGCCACAAGTTACAAGAGTAACATACAAGGCTTTGAAGCAGAGAAAAGGATGAATCAGTCTGAATTGAGCAAAGCAGTAAGATCAACTATTACGGTGTACCTTTGAATCGTCAGTACTGCCATCCCCTTTGGCCCCATATGAGAGGACATTAAAGGTATTCGAATCTGAATCCGAAGGGGTTGGTTGTGTTGATGGTGCAGCTGCACTCGGACAGTTCTTGCCTTTGCTCTTTTTGTGCTTTTGATGCTTATTATTCTCTGTTGCACTGCCCCTCCGCGCCTCTACACTTACAACAGAAGATGTGATATGAAGACTTGCAAGGAAAATCAGAAGATAGAGGATGGACAAATGCAGCCTATTCATCATGTCTTTCCTTTCTCTGCTGTTCCTTTTCACTTATTAGGTAAATTTATGTAATATTTCTAGTCAAAAAATCAGGTGGTCAGCTCTCCTTCTGTAGGAACTTAGCTTATATACTTGAGGCAGGACTGCGCTAGCTTGGTGGTTATTGCTGACAGTTATTTTATATTTTGATGGAATTACTTAATTAAGTACCCTGTACCCATTTTGTTAACTTTAAATGTCCATTTTCCAAATTCCAATGTAGCTAAAGCATGAAAAAGTCATTATTGGCCACATATCATCGTCTGCAAAACTGTACTTAAACTGAACTACTTACCTATCCTTTTATGCTCGTGCAAAATAGATTTCTTGTCCTTGTCATCATTGTAATAGATGATACGAGTAGTAAAATGTTTCTTTGCAACTGAGAAGGTCTAGCAGCGTATGAACTATAATAATGTTTTGCTGCTTTATGTCATAGAAGTGATTCTAGCTAGGTAGTTCACTGGCTTAGCTTAATCTTGCCTGAGCAATGTGAGCATACCTATATAAGCTCACACTAACACGAATATAGACACACACCTCAAAAGTACAAATCCTAACGATGAGTAATCTAAATACATGTCCTTCCTCAAATAGCGTATGTCTAGACATACACAAACCTAGTTGACCTCATCTACAACAAACACAACCATGTAAAAATGCATACCCAAGCCGAACTGCTATCTATCTCATTAACAGATCCAAAACTTGAATAGATAATGTTTTTTCACTCTTTCTGCAATAGTGAGTTGGTATTAAGTAACCATCTTTCTTCAGAAAGTGGTCATACATTTTCTTTCTTGATCATAATGGTTATAAATTTCTAGAAAGAATTTCAATAATTTACCTCTAGGCAGTCTCTAATTATAATATAAAAAAAAGCAGTCCCTCAGAGGGGTAAGCACTAAGCAGCAAGCTAATAATATACCAGAATGCATGCATGTGCTGCGGACAAAATCAATTAAGGTTATCAAATGGAAGCTTCAATACTTCGAGTCGGACAAAACAAAAAGGGTTAAAAGTGCACTTTTCTTAGAAAGTATTGATGTAGTACTAAAACAAACATGTTAAAGCAAACTTGCTTACAGTTACAGGGTAGCATACTTGCATTGTTTACCCAAGGCGTCAAATTAATAGTAATTAATACCATACTTAGTCTATGATTGGGCACTGACATTTAATTTACTAGCTAGTTTACACAATTTCAGCTAAATAAAACCAGGGTATGGATAAAAGGGAAAAACAACAAAGAGGAAAAACAAACAACTTGCGATAGATGTAACTTTACAGTTCATTGCTTGTCTATACTCTATATGCATAAGAACATAAACACAATATGTGGCAAACTTTTGAAGTGGTGGCCATGGCATTGCCAATAATGGCCCAAACAATGTCTTCTTTTCCTTTCTAATTGAAAAAGTTGAACTCAAACAACATTGAATTGAGCTGTTACAAATTGAATCAGGATGTGAATCTTATCAATAACCAGACGTCCAAGTACTATAAATGACGAAACTAACAATTCTTCTAATGCAAATTTCATTATACGAGACGATCACATGGACAGATATTAACTGCAACAACAACAACCGAGGGTAAATCCCCATTCAATGGGGGTATTCGGAGTCAGGATGTACGCAACCATACCCCTATTTAAGAAAACATCAATTGACTAAATCAATTGACTGAAGCAACATCCTTTAGTTAAGAGATGAGACAGAATTGCCCCCACTTAGAAAACCTAAGAGCATATTGACCAAATTCGCTTTAAAAGTGTTTCTTCTTTGTATTTTTTTCTCCTTCTTCACCTCCATCACAAATCAACTACCTATATACTCTAAAAGAGTCTTGAAAATGCCAAAAGCAAAGCTCCAATTCGATACTATTGCTTTTCATAATTGTGGAGAGTATTTTACACTTCATCTTCGTGAAGATGGAAAAGTTAAAAGAATCACTTCAAAGAAGATAGGCCAAGTATTTTTTAAGGTCTACATAGTTCAAAGTAACTAAATTAAGCTAAACTAGAACTTAACTGATTGAAATTGATCAAACTCAAGTGAAAAAGATCAAACTGAAGATAACTAAGTCTAACACCACTCTAGTGGAAGAGGTTACATCCAACAATAATGCCCTAGAACCAGTACCATGCCAATCTTGTTTGCACATATTCGTGCAATGAAAACTACCAGTGTAATTGGTTTGCACCCGTCCTTTACTCCTTTTACCATTAAGTTGACCATGCTAGTCCCCCATATCTATTCACGGAATAACCATAATCTTCTTCCCTTTTAAGAAAGTTATTCTCCCCTAGAGAAGTTCATCGAGTACCTTACCTAGGAGGCAAAAGGGACAATTTAGGCTCTCTAAGAAACCATATCATTTTAAAAATTCGTGAGCAACAATGCAACATCGGAAGTGCTTGTAGGGTATACCTTAAACTAGAGCAACATCAGTAAGAACATTATTCAACAGCAAGTGGCATGCATGTTCAATAGGGAATAAGTTTCACTTTAAGGAAATAGAAAAGGAAGAGTTTATGAATATGATACCAGTAAACCTCTGTCACTGTTACATTGTTAGGCTTCATGCTTGCATGCACGCCGTGGGGCCACAGTGAATATGGGGCGGTGGCAATGACTTGAATATAGGGGGCAATAGTTTTTTTTGCTTTCATTGCCTGTTTGGTTCACCGGAGTGCTTCGATTACATTTGGATTTCACTCGGGTCGCGCACCTAGTTGTGGTGGATAAGTCTCTTAATGAAGGTCTTTATATACGACAAGACCTTGCTTAAGCGGTATAGACATGTTTACCAATTCAACCAACTCCATATTGTTTGGGGGCAATTAGTTTATGTCACATACGGAGTATTGAATTTCACTGTAGTGGGACAAATCCTGGAAAGAGGGTGACTTTTGGTAATCAGATTAAATATTAAACTTAAACCTAACTTGTTGCTTGCAATTCTTTACGCTTCTAGTAAAGCAATGTCTAGATTGTCTACTAACCTCTAGCGGGCTAAACTTTGGGCTTGTAATTCCTATTGGCCCCAAAGTTTGGTCCAGAAAAGGTATTATAACAGGTGGATGATTTTAGACCGAAGAGATGCCAATTGTAAGCCTCGTTTATGGCCTTATGGGTGTAACTAGTGTGTAAGGGACTCAAATCGAGTCCGAGTCGTCTAGGACAATAAGAGACGGTTCGACGTTACATATCGCCACAAGCCCACAAGACAGAGCAGTACGTAACTCAAATCATCAATTCATTATGATAGAACTTCACTTGCGAGAAGGATCTCAACCAAATGGTCTACATTTCTAATAGTTATCTCAGTTGCACTTGAAAGTATTTTTATTTTTTTGTTTATAGAGGTTTATTATATAATCACAATTTTGGTAATTTTGTTTTTTGCCAAAAAAAAAGAAAGAAAGATCAGCTTCTACACCAGTATACCAGAACAAGTCAAGCAAAGCAGTCTCGTTATTACGGCATTGACTGAACTCACGGCCTCAGTACCCTGCACCTGCATTTTTGTCGAAGTTTTAAGTCACACGGAACAAGTCCTAAACGTGACACACCAAAATAATGTACATTTTTGTCAATTGTGTACTTTTCAAACTTTTGGACAAATTTTTAAAATGTTATGAAAAAAAGACTAGTGTGCATCAAATTTGAAGTTTCCCATATAGTCATCGCATTCCCAACTACTCACTAGTCACTAGGATTATTTCCAGAAAAGGGTTATTTCATTTACATACAAACGTTGGAGAAAAGATTCAAGCAAAAAAATATGCTTTTGAAAGTTTAGAAAGTATGCACACCCCAACCAAATTAAGAACCAAACAAAAGTTTGCTTTCATATGCTTCTTTCTTGTTTCTCCTCTCTGCCATGCAGCTGATACCATCACTGCAAATTCACCTCTCTCATGGAACCAAACACTGGTTTCCGCCTCAGGTGTCTTCGAACTCGGCTTCTTTCGACCAGGTAGTTCTTCCAAATACTACATAGGCATGTGGTACAAACAAGATTCGGAACTCAAACCACTTATCCTTTGGGTAGCCAATAGGGACAAACCTGTCTTGGATAAGTACTCAGCTTACCTGAGAATCTCTCATGGCAACTTAGTCCTCACCAACAGTGGTTCTGATACACCGATATGGTCAACAAACTTGGGCTCCGATTCAGCTTCACTTGCCTTAGAAGCTGTGCTTCTTGATTCAGGCAATTTCATTTTGAGAAATGGACCTAATTCAACTCACCCTCTTTGGCAAAGTGCTGACCACCCTACTCATGTTTGGTTGCCTGGCTACAAGATTGGGCACGACAAGAGAACAGGAGCTAACCGCGGTCTTACCTCTTGGAAGAACTCAGGTGACCCAGCCTCAGGCCTCTTTTCATATAGACTAGATCTTAATGGAACAATTCAGTTTGTCATGAAGTGGAACGGGACTGTACAGTATTCAAGCAGTGGACCATGGGACGCTACAAGTCAAAGTTTTGCGCTTCTTCCCATGTTGAGGAAAAATCCCCGAAATCCGTACAATATCAGCTATTACGACAATGAAAATGAGACATATTTCACTTATGAAGTAGGTAGCCCTGCACTCCAGACATTGATGATGGATGTTTCAGGTCAGCTCAAGAGTTTTCTGTGGGAAGATAATAACAGAGCATGGCTCTTGCATCTGTCGCTTCCAGAACAACAGTGTGATGTTTATCATGTCTGCGGTCCATTTAATAGCTGCCATGAGAAGTATACGCCATATTGTAGCTGCTTGCAAGGTTTCCAGCCAAAAAAACCGGATGATTGGAACTTGAATGATTACTCAAGTGGGTGTTCCAGAAAGAAGCAGCTACGGTGCATCAATCCTACTCCCAGCAAGAAGAGGGATGAATTCTTGACCATTGCTAACATGGCATTGCCTGAAAATCCCCTGCCTATGAGTGTTACAAATAGGAAAAAGTGTGAATTGGCTTGTTTGAACAACTGCTCTTGCACTGCTTACACCTATGGTAGTAATGGCTGTTCCATTTGGTTGGGAGATATCTTCAACGCTAACCAACTTTCGGATGGAGATCCTGACGGGAAAACACTTTATATCCGACTCAATGCATCCGAGTTTCAAGCAAGAAGAAAAAAGAATAGGCTTATTGGAATTGCAGTGGGTTCTGCTCTAGGTTTATCAGTCTTCATAGGCCTTGTTTGCATTATAAATGTGCGTAGGAAAAGACTATCAGCTGAATCCAGAATGACTGAGTTTTCCCTGATGCAATATCGATTCAAAGAGTTGCATAATGCTACTAAGAAGTTCAGCGAGACGCTGGGGCGCGGTAGTTTTGGCACCGTTTTCAAAGGCAGGCTATCAAATTCATCATTTGTAGCTGTTAAAATGCTGCAAGGAGCTAACCAAGGAGAGAAGCAGTTTAGAGCAGAAGTAAGCACCATCGGGAAAATTCAACATGTTAATCTTGTTCGTTTGTTGGGGTTCTGCTATGAAGGTAGTAAAAGATTGCTGGTTTACGAATATATGCCAAATGGCTCCTTAAACATTCATCTTTTTAGAGAAAAAAATGCAAAGCTCTTGAGCTGGGAAATGAGATATCAGATAGCACTGGGCGTAGCCAAAGGATTGGCATATTTGCATGACAAGTGCAGAGATTGTATCATCCACTGTGATATCAAACCAGAGAACATTCTTTTAGATGTGAATTTCCGTCCAAAAATAGCAGATTTTGGCTTGGCAAAACTAGTTGGGAGAGATTTCAGCAGAGTGCTCACCACCATGAGGGGAACAAGAGGATATTTAGCACCAGAATGGATTTCAGGAACAGCAATTACCACAAAAGCTGATGTTTACAGCTATGGGATGATGCTCTTTGAACTCATGTCAGGCCGCAGGAACACAGAGCAGCTTCAGGAGGATGAACTTGATTTCTACCCAGCTAGGGCCGTAAGGATTCTGAAAGAAGACAATGAAGACATTCTCAGCATAGTCGATCAAAGGCTAAAAGGAATTGCGGAAAAAGAAGAGGTCACTAGACTATGTAAACTTGCTAGCTGGTGCATACAAGATGATGAAGATCAAAGGCCAACAATGGGACAAACTGTTCAGATTCTTGAAGGAGCTTTAGACTTGAATATGCCTCCCACACCAGAGTTTCTCCAGATTTTTGCACATTACCACGATCAGACAGTTAATAGTTCCCAATACTGAAGGCTTGAACTCGCAAAACCACCGACTCAGATCACCTTCTCATGTGTCACTACCAGATCTGGGGAACATTGTCTTGTCAGAATTTTGTCCAAGAGCTTATAGATTTACTTTGGTCAACTGGTTATAGCTACCGCAACAAGGTTTTCACCTCTTCTTTCCAGTCATTTCTAGCACATAGTGTATAGCCTTAGATTTAATCACAATATCTTGCAGAACCAGCTTATTTTGCTATCTTCTTGAACAAAAGCACCTAGCCTCTTGTCACTTGAGACTTCAGTTTCATAGCAGTCACTAAATTTGGACAGGACTGTAAAATTTGTAATTTCTCCTCAACATAAAG
>ONZK01002197.1:0-36224 GCA_900322385.1 Pharnaceum exiguum | reverse complement strand
GCCCCCCCCCCCCCCCCCCTTCTCTTCCCCCACCACCCCACATGTGTAGCTCAATTTAATAGCTAAAATGACAAAACCATTGCTAATAACGTCAATCTTCAGGGGATATATGGCACCAGAGTATCTTGCACATGGGCAGTTAACAGAAAAGGCAGATGTCTTTGGCGTGCTTCTGTTAGAGATGGTCACAGGACGACGAAACAGCCAGATTGTGATTCAAGAGTCCCCTGACAGCTTAGTCACAACTGTGAGAGTTTTCTATTCTCACCTTATTTCAATTTCCTAAACAGATTTGTTCTTTATGCTAACGTTACGCTGGAAATTACCACAGACATGGAAGCATTTCCAACGAAAAACGGTGGAAGAACTCTTCGATCCCAACTTACTCCTGCCCAATGATTATAGCAACATCAAGCAGGAGATATCAAAGGTTGTGCACATAGGACTTCTTTGCACCCAGGAAGCACCTTCCATAAGGCCTTCAATGTCAAGGACACTACAAATGTTGGTGAATGAGGAAGCTGACTTAGCGGCACCTACTAGTCCACCTTTTACCGATGAAAGAACCTTGGAGTTCAATGCCCTACTTGAAAGCCCAAGCTACCCCCTAAAAGGCGGATCATTATCATCGACTGCAACCTTAGCCTCTAGCTCGATCTGTGGAAGGTGATGATCAGGCACGAAACACATCTCCACAGACAACCATGATTTATCTCTGTATCGCTATCATCACTGTAGCAGGCACAAGTGACAAAAACAAAAAGGACAAGATATGCAATGTCTCCTAAGAAAGTAGCATCTGGCTCAATGGTATCATTCTAGTTTCTAGCAGCCCCAACTAGAATCAAGGATACGGATGGGGTCCCTCGGACAATATGACAAATTGACCATGACTAAAAACTGAGGATCAATTTCATCCAACAAACCTATGCAAACACTGAAACAAACTACAGTAACTAGCCCAAAACTTTGTAGTTCACTCCACCATTTTTTGCTCACTCGGATTGTGAGAAGCATTACATATTGAAAATATCCACAACTTCAGCCAAGTCCCAGAATGAGGAATTGAGAATTTTGTGAGGCAACAGCGATATAGAATCCCTTTCACCACACTTTTTAACGTATTAGGGAAAGTTGAAAGAAATAAAAACTTATACAGACAAGAAAAATAGACACCGAAGCTGATCAAAAAAGCTCAAGAAAAGAGCAATCCATTTTATTAATCACATAGCAAACTTTTTAACATCCAAAAACATCACCAAACAAAAATAAAAATAAAATAACACTGATTCATGATATAATAAAAACACGTACCCCATCTGAAGTAATGAAAATAACAAAACAGGCAAAACTGTTTTACATGATAAAAAGGTTGGTCCCATTGGAAAATGTACCAAATATAGGCCTCCTAGCGGATAGCCACCAAATTTCCCATCAGTCCCCCAGCTATCTCATAAAATTTGGCGGTGGAGAACCCAGCCCCCAGAGCGAGCTGCTCCAGTTCCTTTGCTGCACAAGAAGCAGCATGAAAGTATAGAAAAAACTAGGAGAATTTCAAGTAGTACAACGACAGAAAGACAAGAGACAGACAGATGTACAGGTGCAGTTAAGTGTATTTGTGGTTATCCTTTAGTTATTATTTAATTTAATAACACCCCTGGGTTAACTGCCATACCCCTCTATACATACAAGTCTCCTTTCTGTACACCGATGCTATCATTTTTCATTCATCTGTAATAAACATGAAATGTTCCCCCCTATAATTCTGTACCATAACTCATACTTAAAAGCTAGTCTTGTATTGTGCAAAACACAACTAGCATGTATTGTAACCCAAAGGCAAATTTGCAGCAACCCAATGCACATAGAATTTGGGACTTTCAGATAGCGCTACGTGCCTTAAACCTTGTTATACAGATTTGCAGCAACCCACCGTCTGCCTTTCAGCAGAAATGAACCTATATTACTCAAAAGTTGGTCAAAGATTCTTTTTTTTTTGGGGGTGAAATAGGTTGGGCTTTAATTGGTACAGCTGCTTTGGGGCTAACTTGAAGCGCCCACTTTTGTATGAATGCATTATACAAGACTATCTGTAGATTATCCTTTTGTATTGAATGAATCATACTTTTGTATTGAATTCATTGAAGCGCCCACTTGAAGACTCCAAAGTTCAAACTGATTATCCAAGACTACAAGTAATACTCCAGGGCGTCTTTTCTACTTCAGAATACTCATGTCAAAGAACAAATGGAACAGACATTGGGGGTTTCTGTAGATAACATGTAAGGGATAAAAATGCTTATATAACGATTTTAGCAACAATAGAGAGAGAGCAGAAGGCTTCCAGACATCAACTTTGTAATACAGAAAGACATAAGCAACATGATTATCAGAAAACAGTCACAAACATACCAGTGATATACTCTTGGATTGAGTTTTTTAGGTATTTGTACTCTTCAGCCAAACCATAGCCATTTGCTACTGGAACTACAACGTTGTCTATCATCCATTCCTACCCACAACACAAAACAAATGGAAGCATTCAGCTTTCCTGCACGTAACTCAACCGATTCAAAGCAGCTCAAATCCTATAATCTCAATGAAAAGACGTAAAAGAGAAAAAGGAAAAAAAAAGTTGGCACACTTAAACCAGAAAGTGAACACCAATAACCATTACAGATAGACGTCATTCTGTTAGGAATACTTACATGTAAATCTCTATATTAGATATTATTCACATCATCAAAGATGAGACTATAGTCATCAAAAGTACCTGGACCAATGTGGAAACGGGCTGTGTACTTTTGTTGAAATCAAGTATCGAAACCTTGCATCCTGAAGATAAAATTCATATATCAAGCTAAAATAAAACCGTTATTGAACATGCATTGTTTTCCATATTGGTTACCGAAACCTCGATACCTTGTTTAAGAACCCGAAACATCTCTTCCATAGCTCTCTCTCTATCTATTACATTCCGAAATCCATACCCCATAGTAATGGCATCAAAATGACCATCAGGAAAGGGTAAGTCAAGGGCATCACCTTCCACCCACCTACAGCAAAATGTCAACACAAAAACTTCCATAAGAAAATCTGACAACATAAACAACCCAACCACCCTTTTCATTCCAATAATATTTATGTCGCCAATAAAAACATCATATGAATCACCTCAATTTTTAAGAAACACACTAGCTACAAGAATTACCAGTAGTGCTCACTCTATGTTCTTGTAACACGGGTTCAACTTCATTTCCTGCTTCGACTTGGCAATCAATAATTGCTCCCTTGAAAAATCCAATCCAACCACCTACAATTAAACCTCATACTACATCACATCACAAAACTTATTTTACAACCCAGGGTCATCAAAATTTTTCTCTCTTCATTCCTTTACAAAAAAATACACGCTAACACTATTCGAGACAAAGGTAGTAGTTCAATCTTTCCAATTCTTTCATCTAATCTTTTTTTCTTCCATCCCTTCTCCATTTCAACAACTCTATCTTGTGTCCTTAAAAAAAAAACATTTCTAAATAAATTGTCGCATTATTAGTTCATTAACAATATATAGTATTTATGGAGAATGGACCAACAAAAAGATACAAAAAATCTCGTTTACATTGAGCATGTTCTTATCGGCTGTTCTTTTCAGCTTCAATTGACTGAATTAAAATGTGTTAAAGTGAAAGAAAAAAATTACTCCTTTTGACACTCGCTAACTTTTCAAACCCTATCAATTAGGCTTTTATTAAACTACATAGGAAGACATTTCCAATGATATACAAAGAATTACAACTGGACATCGGTGTCACAACTTTTTACGATATTTTGAGCTTAGCTGAAAAGAACATGCCCTTCGGTCTTTTCCAATTCCACTTTTTTTTTAAAAAAATTAGTCGCCACGCCCACACTACTATTTTATCTCACATAATAATAATATCATAACACATTAACACACTATCACAAAACAAGGCCTTTTTTAAAATTTCAATGGTTCAATAGAATTCAATTATTTTCAGTTTGGCTATCCTTTTTCTTTTTTCATACCTAAAATTCAATTCAATTCAGTCACATAGTACCGAGCCTACCAAAAAAATAGTAATAATAATAAACTATAATAATGAATATAATCAGCTAGCTACCTGTCCAGCAAGGCCGACTTTGTGAGACAATAAAAACGCCAGGTCACCACTCCCACAGCATATATCCAACACCTTATCCCCTCTCTTCACTCTGCTTATATTATCATTTTCAAAACAAAACAAAACAAATCAAAAATAGAATAACAAAAATCCATTTAAAAATTAAAAATGAAATAAAAGAGAGAATGTAATGCAATGTAATGTGTTATTATTGTCTTACTCGGTCCAGGACACAGCCATGCGCTTCCAAACACGGTGTTGTCCCAAGCTAAGGAGATCATTTAACTGCGAAATAAAAAGAAAGGAAAAACAAAATAAGCAGACAGAAAGAAAGAAAGAAAGATATATAAATGATTTATCAAGTAAGGGTGGGGGGGTGCGTACGTTATCGTAGACGGGTGCAATGCGGCTAAAGAGAGCCTGGCGCCGGTCAGAGGAGGAGCAACGTATGATGAGGGGTTTGTGGGACCGGGATTTGGAGGTTGCCGCTTGTTGGAGTGAGGAGGTGAGAGAGTGGAACCGTCGATGGTTTGGGAGTGTTGTTGTTATTAGTGTTTGTGTTACTGTTACTGCCGCCATTTTTCGGTTTGTTTATCCTAAAAAAAAACAGAGAGAGAATGAAAATGAAAACTGAGAAACAAGTTGGTGGTTTTATAGCCCTCTGGAAGGTAGGATTAGAATATTGGGCTTGGGCCTTCGGTAATACTTTAATAATACGATTGAAGCCCATTGAGAAGTATGTGTTACCCAAGAGGCACAAGACATGAACTTCGAGTCCAAGTCAGATGCCCATATCATGTCACATTCTTTAGTACATAAGTCAATCCAGCATAGTTCAGTGTAATTTTTTAATATATCATTGGAAATGTCTCTAGATATATTGATAAGTTTTGATAAGTGATTGAGTGTGATAACAATTAAACAAAAAGTCCAGTTTAGCTCAATTTAGGTAATTTCAATTTAGTTTAGTTCGGTAAAGTTCGGATCTATAGAACATCCCTTAGTTTAGCAAAGTCGTTAAGAAAGTGAAATAATCTATCCTAGTCGTTCAAATTCGACTAGACACAACGTAATTGTAAGCAAGTTAAGCATTAGCTACAGCATAACAACATCATTCTTTTATCTCAAAAAAAAACGGTTTAGGTTGATCCAAATAGGCTTGAGTCACTCAAATACACATCAGTGTTTCAAGTCAGGCTTTTGTGAGGATTGTTCAAACTTCAAAGTGGTGTCTCCGGAATATCAATCTCATACGTACTTCACCAGTAAGCTTACACCTAATTTATGTGTCATTTCACTGCTAATGACAAAGCTAACGACTTACTCGTCCGTAACTAAGTCGGAGATTCACAAATTAATCCATTTACCTAGCATAGGTACCACGAGGAAGTGTATGAAATGGGAGCTTTTGATTTCATTTATGCAAATACATTAGCAGTAAAGTGTTAGGTCTCACATTGCAATGAGAATAATTATGCAGGGACCTTTTCCCTTGTTTTTGCCCTTTCAAGGGCTTGACCTAGAAGAATTCTTTTGGTAAATTGACACATATACATAAGCAGCCGGTTGAGTAGAAAAATTCCGATTGATGATCAATGCTTCATGTTCGTCACTCAGCTCCTTCAATCGTCTGTGAAGTAATGCCCAGAAATACCATCCATCAGAGCAAATTGCATGTTCTCCGAAGGTTTCCAATGTCGTTTGCGTTGGTTTATGAACCAGTTGTTGATTTGCCTTTGATCGAGACCTGTTGCTTCAGCAAGTGCGATTTTATCAGCTTCCTGTTAATCAAAGCACAAGATCAGAGTGCTACCAATATCAATTATATGAACGATGGCGACCAAACTGCCAAAAGAAACGAATAACAAGAATAAGAGATCACAGATTGTTTAATAGTTACACAAAAGTCTCTGCGTGTGGATGGAACCAGAATACTGACTCGAATAATTTGCCCTTCAGATTTGTTCAGAACAACCAAAGATAGATAATGCCAATTGTACTTACAGTAGGATAAGGCCATTTTACATGAGCATTCCACCACTCGAATAGCACTTGCCTTGCATCCCTAGGCAGCTTCCCCTTCTTCTTTTTCTTGGAAAATTCTAGTTTGAGGCTGCTTATATGACTCCCAAATCTGCGCAATAGCTGATCCTTGAGATCTCGTTCATCATCCTTTGGCTGCAGATCCTGCACATCTACCTCTCCTCCACTATAGTCTTCGTCTGACGACGCTGCACCTTCCTCTGATAACATGATTGTTAACACATTAGAGCAGTCTAAGTGAGATAACTGAATTAGGAGCAACTACCAATCTTAGATTATGTAAGCTAACAAGCCATATCGCACTATAAGAACTGTGAACACAACTAGTTATAACGTATATAAGCATTAGCAAAAACTCTTTGCCACAAGCCCACAAGCAGTGAGCAAACAGTAAAGTTCACCACCTACATCAAGCTCCAAGAATCGAGTCAATGTAACATACTATAGATTGAACCGTTATACCCATCCTTATTCAATGATCTCATTGGAATTTGGAGGTGAATAAACATGAAACAAATAAGTCAAGAAGCATACAAAAGGGGAGCAACGGAAAGAAAAGGCATAACAAATACTAGGACAATAGCCCTATTTGTTCATACTGGTCACGTTATGTTAGAGACAGATCAATGCAGCATGTTCACTAAATCAATGCGCCTCCTACAATACGAACCACATTGACATTTAGGTACTTGCCAAGGTTCAATGTAGCATCTAAAGAGCATCACAATTCACAAAGAGAGATTTCATACTAAACCACATCAATATTGCTGTACTTCAAGAGTATATACAAAAAGGAGCTTAAGACCATGGCACATAGTTCTTCATCTGGGCTTAACATTAGGCCCAAAGTTTACTGTGGCAAAAAAAAGAACATGGGAAGTACTAGTCTAGGTGCTGAGGAAATGTAAGTGAACTAAAAAGTGTCTTTGTCCAGTCCTTTCTCCATTCAGAATAGACAAGACGGCACAGTCAGAACTCAGAAGTGTTTATATGGTCAGGTGCCAAAAAAATATAAAAAAAATAAAAAGAGACAGTCAAATCCCGCAAGGCACGCTGCTGTCTCTGGCCCTATGTCCGGTTGTTCACCCCACCAGAAGGACTCACTGATCAGATTCAGGAAAAATACACCCTTCACTACCCCACATCTAGATCAGCTCCCCTACCCCAATAAAAAAAAAACACAGTAAGAACATTCATCAAAAACATCATACAGTAATATATACCCCGTTCTATAAATTGTATAGAAAACTCTTAACCTAAACTAAACACTCCTAAACTAAACTGAATTGAAGACAGTGAGCACAATTAAATCCCGAAAGAACAGTGTTTTGCAGCCGTTGCCGGGACTTCAAAAGAAAGATTAATTGCACAACTAACTCTTCAAGTAAATCATTGTAACAAAGGTGTCTATTGTCATTTTACTCGCTTACCATTATGTTGTAAAAATAACTGGGAACAGTGTTCAGGTGATACAGTTTAGAAATTGTTCCTTATACCAGTGAAAATTGCGCACAGGAAGGTATCTAAATGTCATGCATATGTACGAGTGTACGAGTAATGAGAATTCATAAACTAATTTACAACTAGTCGAACTAGATGTACAGATTGTACACCAATCAAAACTAGGCCAATACCATGCATCAGTTGTCAACATTACCATTTAGTAATAGAAACAGTATGTTACATTGACAACACATGAATTATTGTTAGTTAGATGTGGCGCTATACTTTAATACTGATACTGAACCAACTGAACATTGAACTAGATAAAACTACAACTGATTTACTGAAACATTTAGAGAGTGGTCAGGGTTTCTTAGCAGTACGCATAACACATGGTTACAACTTCCAAGCCTAACGAGTAACGAGAGAAGCCAGTAGTAGTAAAGCAGAGTGACTGATGGAAGTAGGGACAATGGTACATGCAAAAACTTATACAAAATCACACGCATAAAAAAAGGACTGACCCCATGCATCAGCGTAGCGTCTTAACTAGAGAAAACTCTGCAGTTGCATAAATTAGAGAGAGACAGTAATACTGGAGGAACAATGAGGGAATGACAAGTGACAAACCAACCAACATTCAAAGGAAAGCGCCTGCCTAGTGGGGAAATGTCAAGGAAACTACTATAAGAACGAAAGATAGATCAAGATCATATAGAGGACTAAGAGGAGAAAAGCTGCTTTGGTTTCTCAGCGTGAACTCCGGGAGTTCCCATGTGCAGTCTAAGCAACTTCCCTATCTATATTCATATTCATCCTTTAGTCCCTTTCCTACCCAATAACATTGGTCTACCCCTACTTCCATGACCTATCTAGGTTTCTATACAACATCAATATATCATCCCCACCAAAGGGGTAAATACACAACACAATAATGTTTTCAGATTTGTTGCATACTTGCATGTCGACATAGCTCAGCCTGTTGACTCAAAATCAAGTTGAACTAAAATTAATTGAATTCAACACACCTAAACTCCAAAAAGAGGTAACGTAAAGTTCAATAATTATGTGTATGTAAAATCTATATCCTCAATTCCTCATATATGTGAGTCGAGCAAGCGTGTATACCTTCACTTGTCCAGATTATGACTTTTGTTAAACACGGGTGTAGTCTCCATCAACAATCAACAATGAAACACACAACACCTCAAAGGTAGAACACATTCCACCTCACAAAATTCTCAATAGCCTTATTATCAACCGAATGCCCTCTATTTTTCGCCCTCCAACCCCCCATTGGAGATTCATTTGCTACCAATGCAATTCACATTCTTCTTCATAAGCGGAAACTAAATTGAGCAGGTATGCACCTATAGGTTAAGGAAGCATTCCCGTTATCCCTGGCACTAAGGGATTACAATCAACCATAAACACCAAGAATAAAACAAACTCTCCTCAATTTTCTAATTGAACAAGTAAAGGACATGGATGAATGATCAAGTTAAACTCTCCCTAAATTTCCTATGAGCATAGGGCATATATGAATCTTTCGGAACAGTTTCTTTCAATCATGCTACTCCTGTTATCAAACTCAGACCAGTTCCATGATGTAATACTAATACCTTCACGTGAGCCTTGTTCTTGAGAGGAATCCCCTACTGTTTCTGAATCACCTGTTTTAGGAAAGGGAATTTAAGTAAGGACACCTCTAGCTAAATAAAACATTAGGAAAACGCCATATGTACTTGGCTATGACACATATACGAGTCAGCTAGGCGGATTTGTTTAAACTTCGGGAAAGCTACAAGAAGGTACCATTCCAAGAAAAAAGATCGACGAGGAGCCAATGTGACGGAAAAACAAGCGCATAGTATGTGTAATCGGATTATTCGTCATTCAAATATCTTAAACAAAAATAATTTGAGCATAATTAATTCCACATATCCTTTACCAAAGCTTCCAGTTCAGACAGTCCAAGCAGCATTGAAATTAATCATAATCACCAAACTTGTACTGTATCCACAAGAAACAAAGAAAAAAACGGTGGTAAAAATCAAACAAACTATTTTGATCCTTTTGGCATGCATTAAAAGGAGAAAACTACAAACAAAGAGCAGGAATGGTAAGAACCGTGACAAAGATTATATGCCATATCCGCGCATGGGAATAGTGAGTCAAAAACTTAATTTGATAAAAGTTAGAGATTGAAGAAAGCTTTAGTGTTAGGCTGTTAGCTAATTGCTATACAGAAAGGCAACCATATCATCACAAATGTTAGACAAGAAGAATACTCCAACACTGCATTCTGTCATGACATTTCAAAGGTTCCAACACTATAGAAAGTGGCGAATATTACAAACTATATTATATGTAAGCAAGTACACTAAGCCAACATGGAAACTGAAAAGATAAGCTAAAGCATAATCACAATTGCAAAAATGGAAAATATAAGGTAACCATGTGAGCAAATGCCAAAATAATATCCAAGTTGTTATTTGCATATGTTCGGAAGAATCTTCATTGAACAGAAGAGAATTTAAAACGATTAGCAGGAGCGGAAAACTACAGAAAAGAGATCACACGGAGAAGCATCAGAAAATCCATTAGATTACCTAAAAGTGTTGTACTTCCAAATGAAAATTAATAATAGTTGCCAGACATACGGAAGATTATACAGATCTAGCAACTTTTTTATGCTTAATTATCATTTAAAAAGTAATAAGAAGAGTTCTCAATCCATTAGTTAATAGGGTCTAAAGCTGTTACACCCTTGGCCTTGGTGTTGGACTATAATGCCACAACTACCAAATGGAACTAGTAGCAGCTTTTGTCTGACAAGGTTGTACTTCCACTAATCACAGATAAGTGATTTAAAAGTCGTGTTATCACCTGAAAAGCGTGGCTAACAACAAATACCTATCACACTTGGTCTCATTAATTATCATGCTAGATTGTTAGCTTTAACTAGTTAACTACATGGACACATCACCATGAGATCTTACTAATGATCATAAAAGCTAACAAAAAAGATTTCACGAGTCAAAGCTACCAGATAAAGAGTAATAGCAGGCCATTACACCATAGGAGAGGAGCTTTTTCAAAGTGCTTTCACGACTCATGCAAGCATGTGAGAAATCTCATAGGCAAACAACAATGAGGGGCAAAAATATACAAGAAATTTCCATTTCTTGTTCACAAATTTGTTTCATATCTGCTAACTTGGTCATAAGGTGGCATACATACAGTACTAAATTCAAGATAATTATCCCCGAGGGTAATGTACTTTACAAATAAGTTACAAAAAAGCAGTTCAAAGCAACCATCTACCACCTCCCACTGCACAATAAGCGAACTCTCATGCGCCATTGGAACTTGATGCCCTTTTTTACTTTACTAGACATGGCATATCAAAGGCAACAATGAGATTGAGCCAACAGAGGGAAGACACTTAACACTCAACAGTACAGCCAACATTCGATTTGCACAATCCAGAGTGGATATGCTGTAAAAAATTGATCAATATGATGATATGCACTTATGCAGTGAAACCAAAATCCACATAACTCCTATTGTCTAAAGGAAAATACTGTCTCCCGCCCTTCTGCGACAGTTTGATGGTTGCTGGAGCCTTCCTTAAGAATAGGAAGTATTGGACAAAAATATTTGAAGCGGTATATAAGAGTTTCCGGACTCATTACAAAACACCATGAGATGATGTACGGTACAAACAAAGATTTTGGACAGCATAGGGCAGAGATTGACGAGGAAAGCTGGAATGGAAATGCTACATTAGGGACTGGGAAGTGTCAATATGTTGAATCAGGATCAAAATAGTATATACATCCACACTCCACAGTTTCATTATTTTCACTGACAACCCGTTGGAGAATCAAGAGAAACGAATGACGAAGAAGCAACATAAGATTATGCCAAAAAAATAATCGAAGAAGGCTAGGAACATCAATGTTAGCAAGTGCTCAATATCCAATAATATCGTAGCTTGTATGTCATGTACCAATTGAATGAAACCCATAGATAAGTAGATGACTAAAAAATGAACATTATTTTCATCCTTTGTTCAACCAACCAACACCACTAGTCCATAGATAAACATTCTTCATCAAATACAAGACCGCCTAGCTAGTGTAATTTCATGGATAACAAACCTTCACTAGCAAAAATTACATGACATTTTAACTAGATTTAATCACCTAGCAAACCACAGTTACTACCACAAATCCACAATTACCAAACTCATAAGAAATTCCCTACAAGACTACTAGCTAGTATAATATACTTATTGCTATCCAAAATCCTCCCAAAATTTTAGGACCAAGGGGCTGGAATACTAGAGAGAACCTGTTGAACCTTGCAAGATAAGGCCCTACATGTACAGATATCAAAAAGATCACAGAGGCTTCCAATTTCCAAAAAATAAAATTAAAAAAAAACTCAGCAGTAAAGTACACTCACAAGTCACAACTCACAACTCACAAGACTATGGTAGAAGCAACCGAGTGATGACTGAGGACTGGCTTACTGGCTTGCAGACACTTTAGATAATAAAAGAAGATAAAAGGGAAAGAAAAAACAAGAGTACTGCGAAATATGTGGTAGTTTTTCATCACTGAACTCCTCTGATATGTCAAGTTCAGAATCTTTCTAGCTACCGTGCAAGTTTTAGTCTTTCCAGGTAAACATTTCTCTGACAGTACCACTGCAACACTTCATGGTTTCGAACCAAACAAAGTAATTTACACCTTATTTTCTCACAAAATGCAACTTACACACATACACTCATCATTATATGCAATCTTAAGCAAATATTACTACATACCTCTTCAACCAACTAGCACAGATCATTATAGTACTTCACAGTAGATGATTGTAATTCAGTAGATAAAAAAAGGACTAAATGAGGGTCAGTGACTCAGTGGTACTGTTTACACAACACATTTAACTCATTACTGTTTATAGTCACAGCAAAAGTAGCAGTCAGAGAGAAAGGCAGAGAAATATCAACCCCCAAATGACAAAAAGAGAAGAAAAACAATAAATAGAGTGTCCTGAATTCTAGGGTTTCTTTTGTTGGTAGGGTGATAAACTATAGTTTTATGAACCATTTTAGACCATAGAACAATCATGGGCACAAAGCTCAATGAACCCACAAACATTATACTCCTATGTGCTCAATGAACCCACAAACATTATACTCCTACTTACCATAACCACTACTACCAGTCTACCAACACATAAAGATTGCATATTTGCATACAATAATGATAAACATCAACTAGCAAGTGAGGTGAGAGAGTGGAATGCAGGAAGAGAACTAACCGGAGAAGCTAGTCCTAACAAACACCCCTTTGCAGAGATTACGAAGCTCAGTCTCAATGTTGTTCAAGAAATCCCTTGCTTCGTCAAATGGCCTTGAAAGATCCGACTTGTACTTGTCCAATATCTCACAATATGTATCCTGTATAGGTTAAACCAGAATTCTTCAGGGGGGTCAAACATATAACTAACTTACTAACTTACACATATAATTATTGAACTTTATGTTATACTATAAAGTGAAAGAGATGTATGTATTAGTAGGGGACCATGAATTCATCAAGCTCAGGATCTGCTCCTATGCACGTAGTTACACTGTTAGAACTATCTCCTGCTGTTTCTTGTCTATACACGTCACTTTCTCGCCGTATTTCCTCAAATATTCTTGCTATCTCCGGCGGCGCCCCAACCTGTATACAAATCCCACATTAGCATTGTTTCCGTAACCACAAATTTCGAGTCTAAAAATTCGTAGCAAATTTAATGCTAGAAAACTTAAAAGGGTATTGAATTTACTCTCATTTACTTATGCTTACATGAAAGTAAGTAAGTTGCAACATAGGGATTGTCATTCATGTGTGAAACAAAGGTTAGTTAAATTGTGTGTGTATCTTGACCTCCAAATATTCTAGCTATAAGCTACTAGGTCAAAAACTATACTGTATCACCTAACTCAACTAACCTCATATAATACCATCCAAACTGTAACCACAAATATACGACAAGACCATACTAATAAAAACTTTGTACTATACAATTATACATATTGCAACATGCTACATATATGGTTATTTATAATATGTGGTGAACAAACCTTATGACAATCTATATAAGCCTGGAGAAGACGAGGGTAACGAGGGTGAGAAGCGATCTTAGCCTTGATAGAGGAAGATGTGTCAAAATGATCACGTGGGATATTGATACTATTATTATTGGTAGCTGCTGGGGTGACGGAAGCAGCTTCGGAGATGACAGAAGCAGCTGACATAAGCTCGTCGGATCCGTATACTCTGGTTATCATCGGGTTTGATGAGCCCATCATGATGGGGTGGTAATCCGACGGTAGGATGAGGTTCTCTGGTGACATCAGTGCTTTGTCTGAGTAATCCACAGCCGTTGGATGATGTAGCCCGTACATATCATCCATAAACAAAGACACACTATATAGCCTAAGGTAGCTTAACTTAGCTTAGCTTACAGAATTGTTGGTTGTTGACTTGTTACTTAGCTTTGTATGTTATATCTCTATGACATATGCTTATGGATATATATATATATAGTAGAAAGTTGGGTATATATGTGTGACTACAAACTTGTAAGTTGTAAATATGTGAATTAGCTAAATTTGTAAGTGGGAAGTTAGGTTATTTGGGAAAAGAAAAACATGTTTATGTTAAGTTAGCTAGCAAGGAAATGGAGGGGCAAGAGAGGAGGGAGAGTGGAGTAGGGAAGTATGATGTTCTAGTGACTGTAGTTGTAGTTTTTAGCTAAGAGTTAGCTGTAGTATGATGAGTGATTATGCACTGCCACTGCAAGATGAGAAGGAGAAAACTGAAAAAAGATGCTTATGATGTGATGAGACTTGAGAAGGGTAAGGTAAGGTAAGGTTTGGAGGTTGTATGTATGTATGATCATGAGGTGAGTGAGTACTTTGTTTTATTTGTTTTTCCTTTTTTGGTGATTTATTTTAATTATTTTGCCCTTTATGGGAGGGGAAGGGGGGAGGTGACTGAGGTGTGGCCTGTGGGGGCAGCCCTTTTTATTTCGTCTTCTCCTATCAATCTTCTAAAATTTTCTTATTATTATCCTTTCTACTAGTGATTTCTTCCTTTTATGATTTTATCATATTAATACAGTATAACAAGAATATTATGAAATGCATTAAAAGGTTGTTGCTCTCCATTGTAGGCTTATTTAGCCAGTCTTCTAATAAGAATCTTCATCTTGTAGGAATGGGGCAAAAAGGCATCAAAAGGGGTACTTCATATGTATAGCTCGTACACGAAAATAGTGAATTTAGCTGTTTTTTTGTCGTTAATTAGAAGTTGTGACACCGATATCAAATTTTAATTCATTATATATAATTGGAAAGATTTCACTATATAGGCCTAGTTTTGATATGTTCAAGAGTTTCAGTTGAGCACTTTTCAGCTCATTTCACTAATTGGAGTTCAGTTCAATGTAGTCCCTGACCCTCTTTAGTAAGCTTCGAAAAATCAGACAATGTCTCAAAAAAGTGAATATTTAAGGGTATGGAAATTAAAAGTGCCATTTGTCACCATTTGTAATACAACATTTTTTTTACCTTGATGAAAAACCATCAACGGAAAATCATAGAATGATATTTAATCGGTGTTGATCATCAAAATCTGATTAGCGAGCAAAGGTAGATAAAGCTTCGAAAAAAAAAAGGGAAATGCTATTGCATTGCCTTTTCTTAATTCCGGAGTTGCATAGTGAAGAACTATATAAGCTGTGTGATCTTAATAGGTCAAGTAGTTTAGTAGTTAGTACTCCGTATACTGTATACGTAGTATATATACTAGTAGTTCTCAAATGGAAAACAGCAACTGCGCTGCTGCAGTACTGAACTGGTCTTTGACATCGATAGATTATTACGGTTTTGAACTGAATTATTGGAAACAATCTAATTAGAACAATTGGAATAAGTCGATAGAATTGAATATCCCTCCATCTTTCAACTGCATCAATCTTAAATACATCAATTGGAGATTTGGATTTGATCTGTAGTAGAAGAGATTAATGCCAATAGAGTGATAGACAGCCTTCATGAAAAGAAAGAATTTTAGCAGATCAATGTGTACAGTTAACTACCTCAATACTTCGTTCTCCACCAATTAGGTTTCATTAATGGTTACGTATGATTGTATGAATGATCTAGGTTAGAGATGAGAGATCCAACTCAAGCCAACATAATTACATACGAGTATACGACCATGGGACAAAACTAGGGCCATAAATGAACGGCGACCAATGTCATATACTCCTTTACTATACAACCCAATATATAAGATGTCGTTCTCAGTGAACTATTGTTTCTTGTTTTCAACTAAAGGTTAGATCAGTCTAGTGCTTCTTAATACTTTCTACTTCAAGTAAGAGTGTGTTTTGTAAGAATTTAAAATGTATAAAAATTGAACTAAAAAGACTATAAAATTGAATTAAAAAAATTTAACTGTAACATTAAAAGCTGAACATAAAAAACAACTTGTGATAGATTATATCTTACATTCAGGTGTACCTAGTACCTTACACGCAGCCTTTACGGCCTTACACACCCCCTTTGTACTAGGCAAATAAATATTGAGTTTATAATTTTTTGTAATTTTTTGTTTGTTTGGAAATTAAGCTTAATATGAAAAATAATGTAGGGTTATGTAACACCAACCCCGAGTGTACCATTTACAAATTCCATCATCAACGTAACTTAAATTTTCTTTTACTGTTTTAGATGAAGGTACCCCTCAGTGCAGCTGGAAAGTTAGATTGAAACTAAAACCCTCATGTGTTCATGAGTCATCATGTGTATCCTCGACAAATTAAATTGGAACCAAACAATTTTAACTACAATTCTATGCAACGCTTACTGTAGCTACATTTTGTCCTAGAAAAAGTCGTGTCTTATGTATCCCGTCATGATTTGGCTATTACGACAACTCTATCTTTAGAATTTAGATACACCAATTCGTGGAAGCTCAGCATGAAAGAAACCCGCGATGTAAATTGGCAAAGTTCTTAAGATTTTTTCACTCGGCTCACATGGCACTCCTTCCCTTTCCAGTTGATCTGCAAGACTGCAATTGTACGGTGTTTTGCTCCTCTATTATTTGCCTGATTGTGTGATTTTTTCTTTTTTTTTTTCTTCTTTTGTTTCGAAACCATTCTTTTAGAATTTGTTGTCTACTTGCTAATATAATACCGTATAACTATACGCAATAAATTGTAGGAGAAATACAAAGTGAGGTTGTCCTTGATGATTGGATTGTGGTTGACATAAGTTTTTGATTAAAAAAAGAAGAGGATGGAGTTTTAGGCCTTTGTTTGACAATATTTTATCTGATCTTTTAGCATATATTTTTTCTCACATTAGTTTATTACGAGTATTTGTTACGGAGTACTTTTTATCATTTTCTCGTCTATATCAATCTATTATTAGTTTCTCAAACGTGACTTGAAAAATGAAAAATGGATTTAAGAGGTACCCATAACTCCAAAAACTCTAGACAGTAAATTATACGTACATTCAATGTGTGTGTCGATCGAGAGGAAATCTTTCTAGTAGACTCTCATTCATTACCTTTCAAACAGAAAAAATGTACACCCAATTACCCAATGTACTCCGTACCTAGTATTGTACTCCACTTTTTTGTCAGTAAATAATCGTCGATTACATTTTGTTTTCTTAAGAAATTGAGCTTAGTACGAAATTACGCTATACGAGTACATTGCTTTGAATGCATGAGGCAGGTTACAACAACAACAACAATCGAGTGTATCCCCATTAGATGGGGGCGTTCGGGGTCGGGATGTACGCAATCATATCCCTGTTTAAGAAAAAAGAGAGGTTGTTTCCGAGATTGATTCATTGCTGCATTGAAGTATTGAAATACTCACTTCTAACAAATTCACCAAAATAAGAAGTGATGGAAGGTTAATGCATGAGGCAGGTTAATGCAGGTAAATAATCTCATTAAACAAAAGCAATGAAATTCGAAACAAAAAAAAGGAGCTGGTGGCCGACACGATACTGATTGTCAAATGGAGCCCAGCACTTGAGCGCAATTGAGAATTTGTTATTATTTGCCATCACCAAACATAATTAATTTATTAATTATTGACACATATATGTCACTTCGTATCATCGGCAATTCCTCAATCTGGAAATTCCTGGTCAAGGCACCTTTGGCATAAGCTAGTTCGTATATAGGATGAATCCTAAATGTACCCCCAAAAAGAAAGAAGACAACATAAAAAGAAAGAAGAAAGAAGACAGCTGACGGCAATGCGCCCAATAAACAAGATGAAGGTCGATGACGGATTTCTGTTATGAAATAGTTGTCATATGTGATTTAGTGGCAGATTAAGGGAATGAAAGTGTTTGACTCATGGACGACTTTTTTTAATCTAAGGGAGACATTAAAGCCGATTAAAATCAAGTCCTCAATTTTAAGATTGAAAATGTACTCTCTATTAGTAAAGCAATTCTCTCTTTAACTCATGGTCATTTAATTTAAACAACTCGTATAGACGCTAAACAAATAGTATAGGACAATCACCTCAACTAAGTATTTAAATAAAAATACAATTGATATTGAGCCCAACTCATAAGATAATTAAAAAGTAAAATGTTAAAGATGAACACAAAATGATTGTCAATAAATTTCTTTCATTTTTAGTTTTATTCAATAAGAAAATAATAATCAACTCAGTGTAGTAGATTTAAATGACAACCTTTCAACACTTATTTTCCAAGTTTTCATTTTTCTTTGATTCCAGTTCAAGATTATAGATTAGTTGACTTTCACTAACTTGGTTAGTCTTCTTTCGGGCAAAAAAGAAGAAGAGAAATGTTTATATTCGGATTCAAGTATTTTAATTGTAACGGTTTTATTACCAACTGAAATCAATATGCGTACCAAATAAAATTGTATAAGTTGTTCAAAAAATGAATTAAAGTAATCAAAATCATGTTTATGAGAAGCTCCTATTAATTTGCAACAAATTCAACTCTATAATTGTGTACTCCCTCCATCCAAAAAATGAAATTTGCTTTTTAGTGGTAAAGAATGTTAAAATTTGTGACCCTTAAGTTTAAGAAATTTTTTACCAAAAAACAAAGTTTAAGATAATTTATGTTGATACACGGAAAACAAATTATACCATAAAATTGCACTATTAAAAACAAATTATATTGATCATTCTGTAGCTTGTAATCCGAGTATAGGCAATTTGGCATCAATATCGACTGTGTAAATGGAGCTATTGTTTTTTTTTTTTTTGGTATCAAAATGGAGCTATTGTTAAAAGACATGACCATGATCGTAGATGGTGGGTTGACCGTATTGGACGCGATAATGTAATTATTACGTCTTTATCAAATTGCATATTAGCATTTAATCTTGTCTTCCAAAATGAACGCTCAAAAGTGGCTTTTTCGATTTGCATAATAGCATTTAATCTTTGACCACTAGGCACTAGCTAGGCTGTATTTTATTCGTCCGTCGGTTTAGTTTTTTCCAATTTAGTTCAGCTCAGTTTTATTCCCTTATAACTATAATTCAATTAAGTTTTTTCCCGTTCAGTTCACTTTCAATTTATATCCTTTTAGTCGACCAAAACACACCCTTAGTTTTTTGTTCATTCTATTGCTTATGATTAAGGCTGTGTTTTGTTTATCCGTAGTAATACAGTTCATTTTTTTCAATTTTGTTTCAGTTTATATTATTTCAATTCTGTTTCATTTTATATCATTTCATCGGATCAAAACACACCATAAGTACTTTAGAAAGTTGGTTGGATTTGGCAAACTAGCTAAGCTCCTAAGTTACATTGCTTGTTTAGTTGACACCGAAAAAGTATTTCTATTCTCTTCCATTATATGCTTTACTAAATGGGTATACAAACAATCAATCATGTGTGACATAAACAAATGAAAGAGCATTTTAATCTTTTATACGAGTAGCATATACTATAGGAAATTTTCTTTTCAATTGAACTGAGCATAACCGAACATTTTTTCTTAACCGTTCTGACGCATAATTACTCATTAAAATCATATAAATATTGTACTTTTATGAAACTATTTGGTGATACCTCTCTAATGATCTACAAGTAATATAAATGGATATCGGTGTCAAAACATCTTTCAATTAAAAGAAACGATGGCTAAACAAAACTAAACTAAACTTAACATAAATTTTGACGACCAAAAAAACTTAATATAAATTTTAGAAGTTGTATGAATTATTGTCCTAGTGTATACATAAGTAACAGGATACCAACTTTTATAAGTAACGATGAGATTTTATGGGTATGTTTGGAACTTGGAAGAACTTGAAATAGTGGGAAATGGAGGAAGAATTTGATGGGAGTACCAGTCTACCAGATCACACAGTAGTCTGGACCCCGTTTCATAGTTCCTACCTGGCTACCTACTGGGTTGACTGGTTGGGCTTAGGGTCAGCAATACCAGCCCCAACCGTGGCATACTGGCACATTGGTGAGTTCACAAGATCCCGATTTGAAATTGGGCCAGGATTAGCCAGTTCATGCCAACAGAAACTCTATAGCCCAGTTTGGATACAGAGCGCAAGCCTTGCAAGTCCGCGACCCTAGGGAAAAGGCCCCTGCTCTTGGATAATGGCACGTGCATGTTTTAACGTATGTACGATAAAATATATGGCCCAATTCACTTGTGTTGAGAAACATTACCCATCACTATGGAATGATACAACATATATCATTAGTCATCTTTTTAATGTCATTGATTAACTCTTTTATTATTAATTATAAATTCATCCGGTGTACGTGTACACACAATGTATCAAAGACTTGTTATATCGTACGTGGCCAAAGTTAGCATGTTGACCGATTTGTAATTCTTTCAAACTTTATTTTGACAATTTTAGTGATCCAATTTTACTCAAAAAGTTGAATATGTACATTCTATTTAAGACAAAAAAGTATTAATCTAGGAGAAAACTAAAGAAGATATTCACTGATAGCAATATGGTTAGTTGGCTATAAAACATTCCAATACTTTTTACTTTTTGTGAAGTTGCACGAAGTTAATACTTCAATTCAACTATGTATTTATGGTCAATCTCGTAAACAGATTTGACCCTTTGCACCTCCATTAAATGAATACTACACTCGCTTATGATGATGTTGATTGGGTAGATTGAGTATGTGTTTTGTTCGTCATTAGTACCACAGTTGAGTTCAGTTTTTTCAATTCAATTCAGTTTTTTAATTCTTTTCAATTTAGTTTAGTTCGGCTAAGTTATAATTTTAACTGCCTTCAGTTTTTTTCCAGTTCAGTTCAGTAATTTTTTCAGTTTAGTTCAGTTTTTTTTTTTATTTTAGTTGAATCTCAGTTCAAATCTTTTCAGTCGATGAAAACAAACTTTGAGTGAACAAAACTCATATATGTATCATTAGGATATTTCCATTTATTTCTTGTAAGAAGAAAAGATTAGAGAAGGGCAATAAATAAATCTCTCGTGATATACATATATTTATTGTTTACTTCATGTCAATAAATCATCCTAATATATATACCAATGGTAGATTCTAGGTTTTAATTAAATGGATAGAACATGAGTATAAATTATACGATAAGGTATGTTTTGAACATATGATGAAGTTAGTTGGTATCGACACAAGCTAGAATATGTCTTACCTAATATTTCTCCTTACATTATTGCTCCGATCTTGTGTCTTTGCAAATTATACTGGGTTAACACTTCAGGTCATCCACCCAAATTCACCAGAGTCACCTTACTACACAAAAAATCTCTCTCGAAGTGAATACATTGAAACACTTGTTAGTCAATCCATTGCTCAAGCTCACTTCCTCACCTCCAGTATAGCACAAAACTCAACCGGCCATGTAGAATGGCTACGGCCTGAAACTCGTTTACTATCGGGTCCTACATTTCTAGTTAAGCTCGGAGTAGGTACTTTCAGGATAAGTAACTATCACAGAAATTACTTCTTGAGTATGCATACGTCAAGTGATCTCATATGGCTTCAATGTGAATCTTGTAAAACATCAAGTTCGGGTTGTTTCCCTCAGCGTGAAGCACCATTTTTTAACACACATTCTGAGTCATATCATCCACTACCTTGTGGAAATCATGAGTTTTGCTTCCCAGGTATGTGTTCGTCGTCGGGGTTTTGCACTTACTCAGAATCTTATGGTGGTGGCCAATTTAGCACTTCTGGTATCCTAGCAAGTGAAACCTTGACTTTTGCTTCAGAAAGGACGTACCAAGATGAGAAAATACCACAATTAGTTTTTGGATGTGGTTCACAATATGCTGGAACTTTTTTCGAAAATGAAGCAGCGGGAGTGTTAGGTCTAGGTTGGGGGTCACGATCTTTTATTTCACAAGTGGAGAGTAAGATTGATGGGCGTTTCTCATATTGTTTTCCACATTTTGATGATACAGCTCAAGGGATGCCTAGCTACTTAAAATTTGGAGCTGACATAGTAACATCATCACTAGAACATTATGGTAAAACAACTCTTAGACGTGTCAAAGATCACAAATATTATTACGTGAACTTGGTTGGAATTAGTGTTCAAGACAAAAGACTGAACATCCCAACCACAATGTTCAACATAAAAAATGATGGAGCTGGAGGAACTATAATTGACACTGGATCGTTTTACACACAATTAGTTAGACCTGCTTATGAAGAAGTAGAAAGCGCTGTAAGGACTTATGTCAGTGCTCTAAGAAACTATAAACGAATAAATTTACCAATCAATCCTTTTACGGTGTGCTACGGCAGAGTGAGGGATGGTCCTGATGGTCAACTTCCGACTGTCACTTTTCATTTCGATGGAGTTGATTTAACGATTCCTTCTCGAAATGTTTTTACTCATATTTCTGGTAACCGATATGATACTATTTGCTTGGCAATGCTTCCTATGGATAAAGACTTTTCGATTTTGGGAGCATATCAACAAAGTAATATTCGATTTATATATGATAGGAGGGGAATGGTGTTACATTTTAAGCCTGATACTTGTACCTAGTCATGATCTTAATTACGTATACTTTGACGCTAAGTCAAACATATGATATTGAATTTGTGCCTAAAATCGTCATGATTGTATTATCAACTACCTAAACATGCATTGTTTCAATGTATTGAAGCAAAATAAAGATAATCGTAAGCTTAATGTCTTTGTTACAACTTTCTCCATTGGTTATTGAGTATAAAACATCGAATGTCAAGAAGATAGTGGTTAAGATTGTGGCCCTATATATTATACTCCGTAGGTCTCAAGTTCGACTCATTCATTCCCATATTATAACATGTGCAATTGTGGATCATCTTGAACCTCCCAAAAAAATCATTACGAAGACGACATATTTAAGCTTACTAACTTTTTACTTACTCCGTTTTAAATAAGTACTTGCATTGGAGATCATACTCGTGATAGTTGTAAGCAAAATGCAAAAAGAACTTTCTTTGGATAATATAGTATGGAATGGTGAGTTCAAATAATTAGTGCAAAGAGCAAAATCTCTCTTGTTGCTTGAAAGTTAAAATTCTACAAAGTGTGGAGCCGTGGAGTTCGAGACCCTATGGTTTACCGGTGCTTTGCATATCTGGATGTGGTGGGTGAGTTTCTTAATATCTTCCTTTGAAGAGAACCTTCGAAATCGCTATTGTGATAGATTCTCGAACTACCCAATTGGATTTCTACATACTTTGAGACTCGTACTCGAAACTCGTTTAATCGATATAGAACTGCATGTTTAGCACTCTAACCAACTCAACGTTTATTACTTCAATGCTAGTTCACAAATGTGAGATTAACAATGTTGATAAGAGATGAAAGATGTTAGTCGTCACTATTAATATTAAGTTCATTTTAGGAAAACAACAATTTGATGACGAGGCTTTTTTCAAAAAGAAAATGATGGATGGGGTTTAGGGTCGAGTTTTCTTTTAGTGTTGTTAAAAAAAAGAAAAGAGTTTTCTAAAATTCTACACAAAAATAATGGATATGATTAACTTGCCTAAAATGTAGATTAGGTACATTGACTACATTGACGCTAACTTTAAGTTTCAAAATGTTTCTGAACACATTCAAGTAAAAAGTTAGGTGCTGTTTAGGATCGTTTCCAGTTTCCAGTTTTCATTTTTTTCGAAACTAAAAACCAATTTCTGGAAACCAGAAGAAGGTAATTTCTGTTGTGAGTTTTGAAAATTATAACATGATATATCATGCCAAATGTTTTAATTTGAAAATTAACTTAATTATCACCAAGTTAAAAATATTTGAAATCAAAAACTGAAAACTCACGGTGATCCAGAGTAAGGTTAAATATGTCCACTTTGTAGTGCTTTTTTTTTTGGGGTGTGTGTGTGTGTCAAGCTAGATGATCCACAATTGCACATGTTCTAATATGGGGATGAATGATTCGAACTTGAGAGTTGAGACCTATAATGTATAGGGTCTCAATCTTAACCACTATCTTCTTGACATTCGATGTTTTATACTCAATATAACCAATAACAAAGTTGTAACAAAGACATTAAGCATAGATTTATCTTTATTTTGCTTCAATATATAGAAACAATGCATGTTTATGTAGTTGATAATACAATCATAGCGATTTTGGCACAAATACACTATCATAAGTTTGACTTAGCGTCAAAATAAGATCATGACTAGGTACAACTTTCGGGCCTAAAATGTAACACCATTATCCTCCTATCATATATAAATCGAATATTACTTTGTTGATATGCTCCCAAAACCGATAAGTCTTTATCCATCGGAAGCATAGCCAAGCAAACCACATTATGTGGCTGACTAGTAATACGAGTAAAAACATTTCGAGAAGGAATGGTTAAATCACCTCCATCGAAATGAAAAGTGATAGTCGGAAGTTCATCAGGTCCATCCCTCACCCTGCCGTAACACGCCGTAAAAGGATTAAATTGTGATTTCATTGGTTTGTAATTTCCTCTAGCTCTAAAATAAGCCCTTATAGCGCTTTCCACTTCATCGTAAGCAGGTCTAACTAACTGTGTGTAAAACGATCCAGTGTCAATTATAGTTCCTCCAGCTCCATCATTTTTTATGCTGAACATTGTGGGTGGGATGTTAAGTCTTTTACCTTGAACACTAATACCAACCAAGTTCACGTAATAAAATTTGCGATCTTTGACACGTCTAAGAGCTGTTTTACCATAATGTTCTAGTGATGGTGTTAGAGTATATATGTCAGCTCCAAATCGTAAGTAGCTAGGCTTCCCTTCATCAAAATGTGGAAAACAATATGAGAAACGCTCATCAATCTTACTCTCTACTTGTGAAATAAAAGATCGTGACCCCCAACCTAGGCCTAACACTCCAGCTGCTTCATTTTCGAAAAAAGTTCCAGCATATTGTGAACCACATCCAAAAACTAAGTGTGGTATTTTCTCATCTTGCGACGTCCTTTCAGAAGCGAAAGTGAAAGTTTCACTTGCTAAGATACCAGAAGTGCGAAATCTGCCACCACCATAAGATTCTGAGTAAGTGCAAAACCCCGACGAACACATACCTGGGAAGCAAAGGTCATGTCTTCCACAAGGTAATGGATGATATGAAATAGAATGTGTGTTAAAAAATGGTGCTTCGCGCTGAGGGAAACACCCCGAACTTGATCTTTTACAATATTCACATTGAAGCCATATGAGATCACTTGACGTATGCATACTCAAGAAGAAATTGCTGTGATAGTTACCTACTTTGGAAGTACCTACTCCGACCTTAACTAGAATTGTAGGACCCGATATTAAACGAGTTTGAGGCCGTAGCCATTCTACATGGCCGGTTGAGTTTTGTGCTATACTAGAGGTGAGGAAATGAGCTTGAGCAATGGATTGATTAACAAGTGTTTCAATGTATTCACTTCGGGAGAGATTTTTTGTGTAGTAAGGTGTTTCTGGTGAATTTGGATGGATGACCTGAAGTGTTAATCCAGTATAATTGGCAAAGACACAAGATCGGAGCAAGAATGTAAAGAGAAAAATTAGGTAAGACATATTTGATCTACCGTGTGTCGATACGATTTGATACTTGATCATATGTTCAAAATCGAACTCTTTGTACAATTTATATATACTCATGTTGACATGTTCTATCCATTTAATTAAAATCTAGAATCTACCATTATTGGCTTATTAGGATGATTTATACACATGAATATATGTATATCATGAGAGATATATTTCCCTTCTCTGATTTTTTTTCTTACATGAAATAAATGGAAATATCCTAATGATACACTATATGAGCTTGTTTATTCAATCTACCCATCAACTTCATCATCAACCGAATGTAATTCACATTTAATGGGGGTTTTTGGATGTGATCAGGATGTACGCAAGCTTTCTCCCTTTTACGTAATTAGGGAGGCTATTGACCATAAATATATTACTCCATTCAATTATTAACTTTCCGCAACTTCACTAAAAATGAGAAATACTAAAAAGTTTTATAGGCTTGTAGCCATTTCGCTATTTGTCAAGATTAATACTTTCTTGTCTAAAATAGAATGTACGCGTATACATATTCAACTTTTTGAGTAAAATGGATCAATAAAATTGCAAAAGTTTGAGAGAAATTACAAAGTATAAATTATCGATTGACATGCTAGCTTTAGCTATGTACTTTGGTAAGCCACATATAACAAATTGAAGGCATGACTATGTGACCAATTAAATGTATTTTTTTAACAAAAGAAGTACCCAAACAATAAAAAAACTAGCCTTAACACCCCATCAAATTGTTTTTTGTTCTTAAAAAAACCCACCAAATATCCCGTTGTCGGCAAAAGATTTCGACTCATCACGTATCTATAGTGACAGTATCAACATCTGTCTCCACGGTTGATAATTAATCTATACTCCGTATTAATCTTCAACTTAATACAATTGTGACCATAGATGTTGGTAGCTGTCATTACGGATATGGCGTATTCTCTACCAATACATGATACATTTATTTGTGTGCGTGCACGTCTACTTATCCGTCATGACATATACTAAAATTGTCTTAAAGATGTGAGATTAGCAATACAAATGTGACGACATAGTCCCTTTTTTTATAAGAGATGACGGACGTTAGTGTCACTACTAATATTAAGCTCTTTTTAGGAAAAAAAAACTATTTGATGATGAGACTTTTTTTATAAAGAGAATTATGAACGATGTTATTGTTAAGGTCGCGTATTTTTTAATACAAGAGTTTTTTTTTTTAAAAAAAAGAGTATCTGAAATTCTGAATGGCTCACAAACCATACCATCTTTTATCCTTTTATATCTTACTAAGTTAGTCAAGGACTCAAGGTTATTAGCACAAATTTCCCATAATTATTTCATATGGTTATGTTAGCTTCTATAAAATACTATACTACTTCGTTCCTTTATCCAAATTTAAGTCTCTTGTTGAACAACTCCAAGTAATTAGGAGTTCAATTTTAAAAATTCTCAGAATTTTTTCTTGCACCATCAATTTAGAATGTACTCGACCACTACTCGTAGGGGTTTGCTTTCCTTAGAGGTAACTGCGGACAGCACTCACAGCAGTATTTCATTGCTCCCGTGATATCGAGTGTTAAGCAAGAGCCATTTAGGATACAACACCTGAGAATTGAGGCATCATTCTATTACGTACATCATTGCTGGAGGAACGTAAACTCAAGGCTCACAATATGCCTAGTGGCTAACGATTTTTCTTTCTTTTTGTGGGCTTTGTGAATGGGAAGTTCAGTCGATCTGTCGGCATGGTAGAGATGCCACGCAGGAGCTAACAAAAATAAAGCATAGCCAAGCGCTTGAGAAAAGCACAGGAGGACAGGATATTCATACATAGTGGGGTGTTGTGAGTAGGTAGAAAGGGTGATGAGCAAAATAGTACTCGTAGGAAACAAAAGTTAGTGGTAGTAGTGGTACACTATAGGCAAAAGGACTCCACTTCTATATAAAAAATTCAATGCAGACATAAAGAAGCCTATGTTGGACTTGATAGTCAATTCATTAACATATTGTCAGTTACTCAGTTCTACCCTTAAAATTTAACGTTGGCAAATACCCAGGTGTCTAGATACTCCTAGTCTAGCATACACCAGGTGTATGCATACACCTGTTAAGTGGCACTTCCTATTAAAAAGAAAAAAAAAATATGGCTAAAAGTCAGATAGTGCGTCGGAAACATTAGTCATATAAAAGATTTCACTAGTCATATTCCTACTAATCAGTAGTCATATAAAAATACCCACTAGTCATTAGTCACATAAAAATGACCATTAGTCATCAATGTTAATTTTTTAATTAAAACGATGACGTGGCACCCAGTGTACAGGTACACCGGGTGCACAGAAGACTTGCTGGTCTAGATATGGGAGGTAGCTGCATAGTATAATGTACATCTCACAGACATAAGTTTGGTTTACGGTTAACATAGTCCCTTTCTTTCTATTCTATATGATGAGTTGGTGAGGGAGTTCATGACTCAATTAAACGCAACTAATAATTAAATCTAGAAACTTGTCAAAATGTCTAAATCGAATTAAATCAAAAGAAGTAGGACCAAATCGAAAAGAGCTAAAGTTGAGTCGTTGAGCTAATCTCAATCGAAACAAATGCACCGAAAACGTCATGTTAGCGGCGGTCGGGCCAACCTAGGATTGTAAGAAGGAACGAAGGATGCATAATGTCGATTAAATTGTTTCACGTATTTGGTTGTATGATATATGAACGAGATACATAATAACATAAACTATACATACAAGCAAATATACTATTTAGGGAGTCAAAATCTTCTCCAATTAAAAGCAAAACAGGAGAATATCTGTTACTCTCATATGTTGGATTTAGAAAATATAGGGAGTGTTTCGGCAAAATAAAAAAAGAAAAGAATAAACAACCAATCAAAGACTTCAAACTCAACTGAAAGTTTGTTGTGACTAGAGAAGATCTAAGCACAAAAAATTTGCACTTCACGAGTGGAAGAATAAAAAGAAACGAAGTTCGTACTTTGTAGCAATTACCAAGCATTTGTTCTATATGTTGTGCAAGACTGCAAGTGTACAAGAATAAGGAGAAGCATAACCTCATGTGAATGACGATTAGACTCGGTTTTTGTCGTAAACTCTCACAAGGGTGATATAATGTCAACTATACATCCTTCAATAATTATTTGTATATTAACACGAGGGGACAAAGCTCCGAATTGAAAGAAAATGAAATTGTAAAGGAGAGTGATGACTGCTGACACATAAAGAACAATCACATCTTCTTTAATTTCTTTCACTTTTTGGATATAAAAAAAATAGATCAATTTTCATAGTTTTTTCATATATAAGCCAAGGGAAGAATGACTAAAACTTCCCCCCACTTATCTTTCTCCAAGGGAGCCCTCGAAGTACAATCATTTCCAACCCAAAATTTAGCAGTTTCATTTTTTATGGAACTGATAAATTAGTAGGGTCATGGGAGGAACCCGTTCACTCAAAGGTCTCGATCGGATGGCTGATCTATTCATCTTGGTTGGATGGTTTTCTCGGGCCTTCACCATTAGATCTCGGCATCGAGGCATATATGTTATGCATGCAGGTAAATGTTCTATGATCTAGAGTGGTGAAATGGCAAACAAACCGGCAAGTCAATGTTTTGGCGTTTAGGCTATCTTATACATATTACTTGGTGTAATCGTAACTAGCTAATAAGTGGATATATAACCCAGTAACCAATCCAATATGGTACGAAGACTTCTGAAGTTTTTCGCAAGCATTAAAATGTATCCTTCAGATGTTCGTGCGTCGTCAGCTTATATTGTATTTGCAGCTACCATTCTAAGTTGTTGGCAAGTTAAAAGGCTGCGTACTTTTTCTTAAGTCACTAAGCTAGGGAAGTGTGAATTTCTGTATCAACGAATCTGTTGTTGTTCGTTTATGTAGCACAATTCTCTTGCTCTGCTGACTTTTGAGTTGTTATCTCTGTCAATTTATCATCATATACTCTTTTGTATCCGAATGAGAATGATGATTTACTACAACACGTGTTACTGTCAAATTTTGAAGTTTCAACATAGCGTATGAATTTTTCTTGACAAGTTACAAGGTGCCAGCGATTAATGTAAGAAAATTTCCATAAAGGCTTTGATGAATAGGCAATTGTTGCAAATCTAGTGCCGCTATAGTCTACATATAAACGATGGTGGTGTTCCTACGACTCTACTGTAATTCTCATTGTACACTCGATTTGAGCAAGCTAAGGCATGTACAATTTACAGATCTTTACTTGAAAAACTAGTCTATAACCTATGGTATGAGAATATACAACTAACACAGTTGCACTAACTGGAGCCTCAAACTCAAATGATAATCAGCACACGACTGGAACCAGACAGAGAACTCTGAACAATAAACCTATCACTCTATCAGACTGGTAAAGCAGACTTCACAGGTAAAATGAATGCAAGTGGAAGTTCTGTTTCCTCCTATGTTGGATGCTCATGTATGCGATCCCCATCCGAACTTCACAAGCGATGCATACAGCAGCTCGTTCCATGTATCAGGAACCCCGGGCAAGCACCAGTGGCTGCAATCTTGATATCGCTCGGCCTCCTGAAGTTCTTTGGCCGTCACATACGACTTTCTGTAAATTGAGGGATGAGCATCCTTCCTGTAATCTGTGAGCCTGCTTATGTTTAAGTACGTCACTGGGGTCTTCATTTTTCCCAGAACATATTCAAGCGCTCTCATTTTCGAAGGATAGTGCTCCAAGTATGTTTCATTGAAGATAGGTTCTGTTTCTTTATGGCATTGCCCTCCTGAATTCCACTGCCCTCCCCTGCATCAAATGAAAGAGTTTTTCATACTTCATCATTAGAAAAGAAAAAAGTTTCTTATACTTGATCAGTCATAACTTATAAGCAATCCAGCATGCTGAAAAGAGGACTACAAAGTTAAGGTAAGAAGAAATTAAAAGATGCCGAAGGCAAAGCCACATCAACTGCAACAGCAGCAGCAGCAGCAAAAACAAGGCAAGCACAAACCAGTTCTGGAATTGTTCCGTGGTCCAACCAGCAAAACACATGAAATTAGATGACTGTCAAATATGATCTATGAAACTGGAAACAACATCAAGACCACCTTCTTGATATGCATTTGCAAAGCTCATTGATTACTGAACTTTATGCTGTAAGTCACAGTCATGAGTACAGGACACATGAAAAATAATGCTGGGAGTCGAAATTCATACATCAACGAGAACAGAATCCTATAATCAGCAATTAAGAAAAACAAGCATTATGCAACATGAGCTCTTAATACCATAACAACCAGTGAAACAGAAAACTGGAACAACTAGACTGATTCAGAAGCCAATTTTCTCTGCAGATGATCATCGATGTGTACCTGAAATGGGTGCCAGAGTAACCTCTGAAGAAAACCAGAGTTCTGTTGCGATCAACATGCCGGTCAACCCATCTGCCCCATGTGGTAAGGGCCCTTTTGTAAGCTTCAAGGGCCTTTAGTCTAGGATGCACATAACTGCCTTCCTGGTAATAGTCTGCTCTGAAAAAGAAGTAAATGGCAGATACTTTAAGTGAGAACCCTGACATTAGCCTAACCCCTGCAGACACCTGAATCAGTTATGCACCAACTAACAGACATCAAATACTCACCCTTTGGAAGTTTTCTCATGAGTCCACCAGTGACCTGTGTTGAACACTAGAATATCGGCATCATGATACATTTTAATTGTTTGGTCCATTAAATCAAGCCTTAATGTTGCAAATGAGCCATTCTTCCCTTTAAATGTGGACTCCCTGACCAGAAATGGTGCCCTAACATAATCCACAGTGCAGTTATAATCCTGCATAGAAGAACCATACCAACTTGTATTAGAAACAGAAGCACAAATGTCATACTCTTACATGAGTTTAAACTGGGATAAATACTGTTCAACAGGACAGCAAGACTTGCCTCAAATCTGAATGCATAGAAGCCCTCCTTTTTAAACTGCCTCTTGCCTGAGATCTCATAGACTCTCTTCTTGTGGCGGATACTGTGACGAAGTATGCATACTAAAGACTCCCACATGTTTCGATTTAACGAATCCCCAACGAAAACTAGCTTCTTGCCTCTTAGTCTCTCCAGAAAATCAGTGGCGTTCATCCTGAAAGTCACATTATATCATTAACAGAAGGATATGGTCTAAAAGAATGTACAACCAAGCTTCAATGCAGGATTCACAAGCAGAGGACTATGCAACAAGAACCTTCAAAATCAATTACTGCTTAGTTATCTACGACATTGACCCTCTACTCACCCCACCCAATCTCATCAAAACCCTACAACAGTGACCCAATAAGTTATGGGCTTATGGCACATGAGACCTCCCCTAAATTGACTGCATGATTAGGAACCATACCCTCCAAAACAGCTATGAGGTAAGACCTATGACTATGAGCCTTCTACCATAGGGTTATGAAAACACTAAACAGTATCCTCAACATCAAAGCTAACATCAAAGCACCATTGCACAGACAATACAGCTCAAGCATCTCACAATCATCAAATAAATCCATACAAGTTGCTGGCTTGGCATCCCTTTTATCACTTCATGAACAACTAAGCAACAACTGAACATCAAAAAAAAAACTAACCAACAAGTGATTAACTCCAGAATCTTCCTTAAACAGAATGCTCTTCAAGAAGCACATCAAACTACAAAATTTCACAAACATACCCTATTTGCACAATGTAAACTCAAAATTGGATCAACATTCAGCAATTAATTACAACACTGTATTCTTAAAATACCTGCATTGACATGAATAAGCATACATAAACTAGCATATAAACTCATTCAATCAGGCCACTAAACATAATCAAACACAGATTAAGCTTGATCAAAAATCCAAAAACAACCACAAAAAAGTTGAGCTAAGCTAATCAACCATTTATACAATCAGTAGTAATAACTAATAGAACTAATCAAGTTATTACCTAGGAATATTGCACCCATTTGGCTGCCACCTCCACTTATAAAACCCCTTATCAGGCCTACTATTAAGGTGACAATTAAAATCCCTATCAATCAAAGGGCAAGACCCAGGTGGATAATGTGGCAATGTTTCATCCTTCACCCATTTCCCATCAAACATATCACATAACAATTCCCTACTCACAAAACCACCACCATGATCACCACCACCATCATCACTAGTTTTCAACTCCCCTTTAGCTATACTCACATTATGATGATCATAATTCTCTACACTTCTTGCACTCTTCACCTCAAACCCATGGGCCCCACCACCCCCACTTCCTAATTTGGACATATTTCCAAAACTCACATTTTTGATCACCTGGGTCACATTTGTTTCACCACCCAAAAGACCAAAATTCCCAACAAGAGTGACATTTCCCAAGTGGGTATTATTCCCTTGACCAAAATCCTTAACCTCTAATGTAAAATTCCCTATGTGGGTCCCATTTGCATGTTGGCTAAGGCTAAAGTTACCGTCTTTATTACTATTAAAAGGCCAAGAAACAAGAGAAGAAGAAAATGTAAAAGGTGCCCTATTGTTGTTGGTTGTGACTAAGATCATGATCATGAGGAATATTAATGAAGCTACACTAACACCTAAGCCAAACCCTGAAATCATTATGCTACTGTTTCTTCTTCTTGTTGATGTGTGTAAGTAGTGTAGTTTTTGTGGCCAGTGCTCTAACAAATATGCCTTTATTGTTCCCATGATAAAAAAAAAAAACTAACTGCTTAGCATGCAACTATGTACATGCAACTATGCAAGCTAAGTCATTTAACCCACAAAGGGAAGATTAATTCTTGTTGGGTTTGGAGAGAGAAAGGAGTAGAGCGAGAGAGTTTGTTGGTGAGTTGGGTTTTTGAGTTTGCTTAGGAGTTAGCAAAGTGGGAGGGAAAAAACTGTGAACGTATGTACCTCAACGTACTGTCAAGGAAGACTAAAAGGGCTTTCAGTTTCAGACTTTCAGTTAAGAATTGAGATTCTGGTAGTTGACGGTTTTGCCCCTTTGGAATTGACCAAAGGATGAGCAGCAGTTTTGTAGCTCATTGCAATTTGCAACTACATCACTTCTTCTCTTTTTTAGGGTAAAAGTATATATTGGAAAATATATAGATTGGTTTTTAGTTTAATTAATACGAGTACTTGAAAGTACCTAGAATTCTACCTAAATTTAGGCTTTATATTTGCTTTGAGAATTGTAGGTAACTGCAAGTACTTGTAGAAAGTAGAATTTGCCAAGTACGATTATACTTGTTTTTGTGAAGAGGTATAACATGTGATGTATGATTCTACTTCCTTTTTTTTGATAGAAAAGGAGCACTGATGGGTGACGGTGTAATCGAGCCGTCAATTTAAGGATTCAAGTTGTATTCTTTATTACTTGAATAACCCTTTCTTCTCTAAAAAATAGCCCTTTTATATTAATTATAAATGGAGAAAGTGGAAAAGTAATCGATTTTTGATGGCAAATGGTGTCGATTTGGGTGATACTTATGAACAGTAAAAGTAAAGGCGAAATAGCATAAAAACCAGGCAGAAATAAAAATGTAGAAAAGAAAGTGAGAAGAAGATTATGAAACAAATGGAAACCTCCAAAATACTAAATGCAAGGAGAAGAGCAATGAGCATTTGCAAATGAACGAAGAAACCATAAATGGGTCATATACGGACGATGAAGCTACAAATTTGATCATTTGATGGGACGAATAGCAAAATAGGCAAAGGCCACTTGATTGGAGAAGAAAATTTCATTGCTCCATTAAATTTACTGCACGAATTTAAAAGTCAAATGATTTAAATTATGCGGTGTGCATGGCAAGATTATACATCACAAAAATAAACGATCCTAGCTAGGGGGCTTCCTCTAGCAATTTTTAGACCAAATTGGTCCTAAGGCCTAACCCTCTTAAGGTGGCCAAGGCTAAGAAATGCTGCCAAAAGTAGAGATCCTAAGCTAGTTTCCTACTTAATTTTGATTAGTGGAGTTTGATTTGGCTCATTTGGGCTATTTTGCTTCATTGATGTTGATGTGCATTGGATCGCAATCGCATAAATGTAATTAATTGCAATGTGAAACGGAAAGTTATTGTTCAATTTTTGTTTATCTTTTTTTTTACACGAACAAACAAAGTGTATATACAGAAGATGTCTTACAAATGCATATGTATGCATCATTGATGATATAAAATCCCATAATTTAACTCGACACAAAAGCACTTTGTAGATCTAAACTTAGTACAGAGTAAGGTCGGTTAGAGTAGTAAACAGTTTCATATCTCTTAAGCGAGATATCGAGTTTGAGCCTTAGCGTAGGCAAAAACATTTATTGAGAGATTCACCCACCACAGCGAGGTGTATAACCCGGGTCGAGTTTGGATGTAGTCGTCTCCGAGAAACCAAACGGCAACAAAAAAAATAAATAGTACGGAGTATTTCAGGATCAAAGTAATGTAGCTAGGCCTAGAAAAACATATTCTAATCATGAGGACACGTGGCAGTTTCTGAAGAGCATAGGCAGTTTGGAAAGAGAATGGAATAGAGGGTCAGAGGGTGATGCTCGGTGAGCATGCGTGGTGTGGTGCAGTTCTGAGTGACTTCGGTGTTAGGCGTGAGCAAAGGTTTGGACAAACAAGCTGACAGCCGATATATAGGACGAGTCCTGACTTGCAACGTAGGAAAAAAGGTATAAAGCCTTCAAACGATTTCGAACACCACGTGAGATCTTCTATACTGAACTGACTGAAGTCATCCTTACCTTTTCCAATGTACCTAAATTCTGGATTTTGCGTCTGTTTTTTTGGCATTTCTAGATTCAAATCAATATTTATGGTGTGTTTTGTTCCGCAAAGCATGAGTTGAGAGTTTGAGACTTGCCGATTGAAAAATTTGAACTCAAAAAAATTGAATACTGGTAAAGCTAAAAAACTGATATGATATGGAAAAAAGTTAACTAAATAGAGCAATGGTTAGTAACCCTCCTCCCGAGTTGTACTCTTATTATATGAGCAAATAGAAAAGAAATCCAGTTTCCCGGCCATGAAATATCCCAACTAATATTATAATTAGGCAACTAAGTTGGGTTGATATAGTGGTTCATCACTTCATCTATTAAACAAGTGGTTGGGAGTTTCACTCCTAACTCTTGCGAATGGGAAGAATTAATTGGTCAGCCTCCTCTATAGTGCAAAATACTTTTTGTTAATAATTTAAATCCAGAATTCTAATACAGACGACATTGAGAATGGTGAAAGTGACTAATTGACCCCAAGACTTCACCCTTATGTGCAAATCACCCCCTCAACTTAAGAATGTAGCAAATCAACCCCAAACTTAATTTTTAAGTGTAAATAGCTCAACTTTTTATTTTCTCATTTTTAACAAAATAACAAAAAAGGAACTTTCATATATGAAAAAACTAAACATACAAATACTTAACA
>ONZK01002196.1:4962-20692 GCA_900322385.1 Pharnaceum exiguum | reverse complement strand
AATGTGACGAGACTACAACATGATGTTTAAGTTGTATGTTATATATATGTCATTGCTGATTATTATGATTACCTACAGTATGATATGTTTATATCATTGTGATGATTATTGATTATCCGTTGTATGAAGAATATGTTAACTTGGTTTCAAATCAATATACATGATTACAATGTTGAATGGATATGGATATGCCAATGATGTCTTTGGAACCAATGTTGATATTGGTAATTGGAAATTTTTAAATACGTAGACGTGAGGTAAAGCCTCACCTGCATGGTTGTAAAATGGGAATGTTATGGTTGAGCCTATTTCTTAGTTGAACCCATTTTCCTAACTTGTAAACAACGTAAATTGTAAGGATTGTTTAAACTCTTCTGTAGGCCCCCGTGTTGATCACATGGGGTGTGTTCCTTCAGTTGAGATTCTTAGAAACCATTTGGCAACTTACCCATATGGGCCTTTTATTTAAGGAAATATTGCCTTTGTCGTTCCACTAGTAGGGACTACTAGGGAGAGTATGATCATACTTAGACTTGCGTTTGGAGGATTGCATGCTGGAGAGACGTACCATGTGCGTTTTGACCTTTTGTTGCCATTGACGTTTGCTTTCCAAACCTAACCTATAAATGGACTTATGTCCTCAAGAATGAATAATGAACATTTGATTGTATATTTCGCTGCGTAGATATTACTTTTATATGTTATGTGACTATATGAATATCCATAACTGTACCTTATATAGTGTGAAGCATGTTATGTGGTTTACAGCTTTCGCATGCTTGTAGAAGACTGATAGGTGTGTGCTTGTGGTAGGATATAGTTAATATGGGTTACTGAGTTGTCAACTCACTCTGTTGTTGTTGACATTTTTACAGGTATCGTTCACACATGTGATATTCTTGGAAAGGACGACTATTGATCACAATCATTTGTAATAGTTGTCTAGAACACTTAGTTATTTTGGGATTTATGAGCCATTATTGTTGTTACTATTTATTTTTAATAATTTGCTTTACATATCTCTAATCATGTGGTTTTATAGGGATTATATGATTAGACTTATGTTGCAGTAACACCTGTTAGGGATTCTGGGATAGAAGCTGAAGGCTCTACTATATTTATATTCATTTCTATAATTATATTGCATACGTTATTATGTTTTATCCAGGGTACCTTTTCGGGTGTTACAAAATGGCTTCAGAGCTTTAGGTTTACGGGTTTTTAGCATGGGTTAATGTCTAAAAAGATTAGAATTGAACTAAAATTGGAAAAGTCGAGTTGAGTGAAGTCACGTGCCACACTGGAGTGCTACACACGTGCGCCGTGTGTCGATCACACGTGTGCCGTGTGTGCACGACGTGTGTGTGTGTGTGTGTGTGTTCTGTGCATGCATGATTCATATGTCGTGTGTGTAATGTTATGACTATGTGATTTTGCTACTTGCCTTATTTTTAGTTCTATACGTTATGGGTACGCGACGTTGAGTCGTGTTATTACGTGTTATTGTAGAGCGATGGCGCGAACAAAACGTACATGCATGTAGGAAATGCGAAGTTGTGCGTCCCGAGTCTGTAAGAAGAATTCCAAGAGAATCACTCAGGAATTATGTTACCCGATTCGTCAGGATTTGCGCAGAACACTCGAGGTGAACAAATCAGCCAATATTCTTGGGACGGTGGAGTGAGTGAATGATAATATCAAAGTTGATTTTATTATTTATTTTTTCCCGATTTTGTATCGATAGTTTTGTGGAACTATGTGAGACATTTGACTAATGTAGGCAGATTTGATTGGTAGGAATGGACGTTTTGGGATCTCATTTTTTGAGCTTTGTATTCGATTGGAATAACCTATTTTTCTTTATTATTTTTTTTAATAAAACCATAGGGTTTCTATGATAACCCTAAATGATGTACTTTTTAGTGTGACACATCGTACTTTAGCAAAGAATGTCTGGTACCTTTCTCCTGCATTTCATAAAGTTTTGGTGAATGATAATGATGATTGATGCTCGTGGTTTATTCATGTTCAGTTCCGGAATATTTCTCCCTTTTATTGTGTTGATTTCAAAATGCGTTCATTGGTCGTGGGTTCATATTCTGTTTAGATTAGGTTCTTAACTGAACAAAAATTTGGTGGCATGGCCTGCTATTTGTTTTCCATTAATGATCAACTTTGTTTTGTACGAGGAACTTTAAGTAGTTATATAGACTTGTAATCAAATGCCTTTCAAAACACCTGCCTTTGGCAATTTGACACTTGATTGTGACTGAAAAGACTAGTTCCATCAGTACATGTCAAATTTCTGCGATTTGAAAAGTAGTGCATTGTAAGGGCATCACGGAGTCTGAACTGTTTTCTTTTATTAGCTCAACAGATCTTTTTTCTTCTATTCTAATCCTCAACTGAGTCATTTACCTCATCTTCTTTCTTTTTTTAGAGCGGGTCATCATCTCTTGTCTGAAGACTTACTTGCTAGCGACTAGATGGTCTTGTACAATGAGATTCAAGCTACCAGTGTAGTCTTCCTTGCTATTTGTTTGAGCAGTAGTGCATTGTAAGGGTATCAGTGTGTCTAAGTGTGAGAGTGTGTCTTATTGTGTTTTTGTGTCTGAGCGTGTTAGTTAGTGTGTGTGTGTCTGGGGTACTGTTCGTTAGTCTTCGTCTGCTGCTAATCTGAGTGCCTGAGTCTGAGTGCCTGCATATTTTATTTTGAATTTGTTTTGACGGTCTGCCAGAGTGTCTTTGTCTCAATCGGTGTGAGTGTTTGATTTGGTTGTTGTTGTTCGTATTGTGATTCTGTTGCTTATGGATACTTGACTTAGATTACATGTTCAGTTGTATCTTTTATGCATAAATGTCCGAGCAACAACTAATGTCCTAGGAGCTTCTATCCTTTGCAGCATGAATCAGTTCAGGTTTATATCAATGAAGTTTAGATCCTTGAAATTCCGTATTTGCCTGAGTATCTAAGCAGTTAAAATTATAGTTCAGCAGACTACATTGGCAATCATTTGCACCTCTGTTGGAGTTTTGATTGGCGTTTTATTATTTGCCATATTGTTGTTTTGTGTTCGCTGGTACAAGAATCGTCTTGTTAGTCATAGCATTGCAGTCCTCTCTGTCCATAAGAATGGGCTAAGATTGCAGTCCTCTCTGTCCGTAAGAATGGGCTAAGTTATAGACACTGACTCAAGTATCTCGGTCTCAGAGTCTTGTTCCGCTACCTGATCTCATGCTACCTCATCTCATCCCTTGTGGCGAAATAATCATTAAAATGATCGCACACCTTCAGTTCCCGGCATATGTATCTGCATTTGTTGTTTGGTGGTTTATATGATATGCAAATGTCAAGTTTTATGTCATACTAACCTATTAGCTCAATTGGTAGAGCTATGTACACTTGCACATAGATGTGGGTTCAAATCCCACAAAGGCTATTGAAAAATGTTGTGTGATAAGAATGTGTCCTACATTGGCACTAAATGCACTAAAATTTTACCCTCGTACATTTTATTGCAAGTCGTCGTACATTAAAAGAACATCCCCTCATACATTCATGTGCTAGGTCTCGTACATCTCTATTGAACTCGTTGTACACAAGCGGTAAAAAGTTGCCCTCATACATTCAACTACTAGACCTCGAACATCTTCTATAAATTCACTAAAATAATGAGGTCGTACATTTAATCACAAGTCGTCGTACATCTACGTTGAACTCGTCGTACATTAGGCCCTTGTACATTTCAGTGGTAGCCGTCGTACATTTGTGTTGAACTCGTTGTACACTAGCGGTAAAAGGTTGTCCTCGTACATTCAAGTACTTAACCTCGTATATTTATGTTGAACCTCTCGTACATCTTCTCTAAATTCTTTAAAATTTGGACTTCGTACATTTAATCACAAGTCGTCGTACATCTACGTTGAACTTGTCGTACATTAGACCCCTTGTACATTACAGTGCTAGCCGTCGTACATCTGTGTTGAACTCGTTGTACACTAGCGGTAAAAGGTTGCCCTCGTACATCCCAGTTTTAGCCCTTGTACATGTACGTTGAACCTCTTGTACATCTCCACTAAATTCACTAAATTTTTGACCTCGTACATTTCATTACAAGTCGTTGTACATCGTACATTAAGCTCCTCGTACATTGGTAATATATTATTGAGTTCGTACATTCCTGTGAAAGGCCTCGTTCATCTACATTGAATTTATCGTACAATAGGCCCCTCGTACATTTCTTTACAAGTTGTTGTACATCTATGTACAATTCCTCGTACATCTATGTTGAACTCGTTGTACATTAAGCCCCTCGTACATTCCAGTGCTAGGCCTCGTACATGTTCGTTGAACTCGTCGTACACTAGGCCCCTTGTACATTTTTTTATAAGCCGTCGTACTTCTATGTTGAAAGCGTCGTACACAAGCCCCTCTTGTACATTTTATTACAAGTCGTCGTACACAAGCGCCCCTTGTACAAGTCGTCGTACATTTAGGTTGAACTCGTCGTACACTAGGACTCTCGTACATTCCAGTACTAAGCCTCGTACATCTATGTTGAAGTCGTCGTACATACTTCTAATTTGTAGGATAGAAACTGAACTGCCCTATCCTTTTACGCAAAAAAAAGAAAAAGAAAAAGCTTTTGAGACTAAAATGAACGAAGCCTTAATTATTTGTTGCCCTTATCTTGAATCTATGATAGTATAAATCTGTCTCAATTATCAAACTCGTAAATGTACTAAACTTGTACTATGTGTCCAGAAGAGAAACCTTAGGACACAAAATAAAATAGAGAGCGTAGTACATAAAGACACCATAATTGTAAAATAATTTAGCCTACGTAGGAATCGAACCTACATCTCCGTGCCAAAACACATTGCTCTACCGCTTGAGCTAATAGGCTTCCAAACGGTGATCCCCTCTTAAAATTTCATTGAAGACATCTATGGATGATGACACAGACAGATAGACAAAACTACAAAAGAGACTTGCAAATTAGATGGTTTCGAGTATGAAGGGTACCAAATTTCAAAACAAGCACAATAAATAACTAAATGATTAAAAATGTAAAGAGAAAGATTAAATGATGACCATATCAAAAGAGAACACACCAACAAAGACAAAGATTGTCTGTACATGAGTAACAATACCAGAGACACGCTATTTACTTATTTACTTGTCCTCTGCATATTCGTATGCCATTTCATTCTGCTTTCCCCACATCATACTCAACAATCACATACCAACACAATCAAAGCCGTACCATCACGTCTCACTCTCATTGATGGAAATAAGTCCCTAAAGACTTACTTTAGGAAGAAATATAGAAATAGGAAATAAAGTTTGCTTTCAGAATTACTTTTTCTAGACTTTCTATATTTTAGAAATTAGTTTATTCTTTGTTATTTACTTTCCTAGTCTAGTTAGGTTTCTATTTGTTAAGCTTGGCCTATATATAGTGGCTGTTAGAGATTTATTAGACAAAATTGATGATTGAGAATAATACAATACACGTTGAAATTGTTTCCTGCAACCCTTTACTCTTTCTCTCTTTCCCTTTAGTACTCCTCCCTAAACCCTTTTCCTTCCTTACTTTACTCATTCTTTCCCCTGTTTTACATCAATTTGGTATCAAAGTCTAACCGTTACGCACTACTCTAAAGCTACCTAGCTCTAGTTCAAAACAAAACCCCACAAAAACACAAACAAACTCCATAACAAAAAAAATATATAGATCTGGTCATTGAGTGTTATGACCATTAAAAAAAAACATGTTACTGCTAGTTGGCTGTCTGGTGACTGTCTACCTGCTGCTGCGAATTGTGAAGCGAAGTTGTGAAGCATAGAAGATATGGTGTTGCTTCCTTAGGACTGATGGCGTGCTGAAGTAAACCGTTGTTCCTGTCACTTGCAACCCTCCCAACCCTTCCAGTTTCACACCTTTGGTAACGGAATCCTCTTCTTTATTGTCGATAAGACTTAAACTTTCGGTGGCTAGTTAATTTAATTTGCGTGGAGCCTAAATTTTCAAAATTGTTTTCATTATTAAAAAAAAGCACAAAAATAACAAAAACATGACTTACTTGTGTTATTTGCATACTTACTTTTATTGATTTAGTTTGCTACGTGTGTGTTAGTGTTAACTTCTACTCTATTTTTCTTTGTGTGAGTTTAAGTTTTTCTGATGTTAGTTTGCCCTAAAAAAAATGTTTGTGTGTTTACTTTATGCCCACGGCTACTAGAACAATGTCTTCGGACCAAAAGTTCGAAGAATTTACTAAACCTATTAAAGAGCTACTCAAGGAGTCTGGCCAATCTATTAAAGAGTTACTAAAGGAGTCTGACCAAAAACACCAACAGCGATTTGAATCAATACAACTTGACCTTACAAATATGAAAGAGGAGTATCGTAAAGATATTCGAGAAAATTACCAACACACCAAGGTTCTCGATAGTAGTGTTGAAGGACTTAAAGTTTCTGTTTCTGAACTTCAAAATAATGTTGTTGGCCTTCAACTTTGCGTTAAGGATTTGCAAACTTCAGTGATGTCTTATGATGGTCGCATACATAATCTTGAAAAGAAGTTTGGGTCTGATGTGTTTGATAATTTGAGTGACATTCTTAATTGTAGTGGTGATAAGGGTAAAGGTCAGATGGTCCTTGATCCGAGTTCTAGTGTTGTCCCCCAGTCTCATGTCATACAAGATGGACCACATTCTGTGCAATTTGACCCTTTAGTTCATCGACATAGTCAGTTTCGGACAGATCCTACAACCCATACTCAACATCAACCACGAGATTATTCCAGAACGAATAATTTCAGTAGCCCTATTCCCATTCTCAATGATACTGAGGCTGAGTATTATGGTACAGATGCCCATAGACATAGACCTCCCACTAAAGAACCTCGCTATCATTCGCCTAGACGAGACCATAACTATAATCGACATCATCACGATGATCCTTATGATGTGACCAAGAGGGTTAAGGTTGATGTTCCTGACTGAGGGAAAACATGATCCTACAACCTTTCAAGACTGGTTAGACAGTTTAGAGGATTACTTTGTGTTCTATGGCATGTCTAATATACATCGTCTCCGTTTTGCTAAAATGAAACTAGTTAGCCCCGCCAAGAAGTTTTGGCAGAATGTTGAGCAACAACTAGAACAACGTGACGAACCTCCTATAACTTTGTGGGATGAGTTTAAACTTAAAGAAAAGTACCTTTCACGTTTTCATAAAAGAGAGTTAATCAATGAGTTACTGAATCTCAAACAATTAACATTAAGCGTTTCCGATTATTATGACAAGTTTAAAGAGTTGAAACATAGATGTAACCTTCGAGAGGAAGAATGAGTAACTATGACTCGATTCACTAATGGACTTAGGGACGACATTAGGAGCCAAGTGAATGTCCATGACCCTCAAACCGTGAGTGATGCATACAATAAGGCCTTAGAAATTGAGAAGTGCCTCAGACCTTCTTTTTCTCGTAGGTGGAATTCTCAAGTCGGGGAGTCAAAACAATCCAAGACCGCTAGTTTTCAAAGATCTAGTACATTCTCTTCTTACTCAAAGGGTTCTAATGATGGTAAACAACCAGTGAGTTCCGCTAAGGCCAACTCCTTCGCTTCCTCTTCAGGCCCACACAACACTTCTTCTTACTCATCTATGAGGTGTCATACTTGCCGTGAACTAGGGCACCCAGCATCTCGCTGTCCTCACCGTACACTTACTATAGGTTTAGAAACTCATGAGGAGGAACCTTTTGATGAGACTCTAGACCCGAGGATGGTGATACCGCTAGTGAGGGAGATGGTGAAGAAGATAGTCGACTGAACATTATGCGATGTATTATATCTTCTTCTCTTTATTCTATATTTGAGCCTAAGGTGAGGTGTTGTGATCAAATACTCCGACTAGTTATTGATAATGGTAGTTCCATGAATGTGATTTCTAAGTCAGCTATAAGACTTCTTAACCTCAAACCTGAACCGTACTCTTCTCCAATTAAGGTTGCTTGGGTTGACAAGACCTCCTTAAATGTTACCGAGAGATGCCAAGTTCCTCTTACCTTAGGTGGTTATTCTGAGAACATTTGGTGTGATGTTTTGCCTATGGATGTGGCTCATATTCTTTCAGGTCGTCCTTAGATCTATGATAAGAATGCAACTAACTTTGAGAAGGATAATATATATGTGTTTTCTCACTGTGGGAAGAGAATTAGACTAACACCTGCTAGACCTTCGGTTGTCCAACCAAAGCCCGATAGGGGTTACCCTACTCCTTCTACCCCACCTCCTAAGAAGTTGCATTTCCTATCTGCTAGTGAGTGTGTTAAGGAAGGTCAAAAGTCAGACATGATACTTGCCTTAGTAGCTAAGATAGAGCCTGAGTTTCGTTCTTCTTCTAATGTGACCAGTCCTGCACTTTCAATGCTTTTGGATGAGTTTAGTGATGTCGCTCCGGATGATTTGCCTCTAGAGTTACCCCCTATGAGAGATATCCAACATGCTATAGACCTTGTTCGAGGTTCTCCCTTGCCTAATTTACCTCATTATAGGATGAATCCTAAGGAGCATGAGGAATTAAATAGTCAGGTTGATGGTTTGTTAGAGAAATGTTTCATACGACATAGCTTGAGTCCATGTGCCGTTCCTACTCTTTTAACCTCTAAGAAAGATTGTTCTTGAAGGATGTGCATCGATAGTAGAGCCATTAATAATATTACCATTCGGTATAGGTTTCCCATACCTAGATTTGAGGACATGCTAGATCAAATGGCGGGTTCTATGTGGTTCTCTAAAATAGATTTTCGAGCTGGATATCATCAACTTAGGATTCGACTCGGTGATGAGTGGAAAACTGCGTTTAAAACTCCCGATGGGTTATAATGCCTTTTGGTTTGACCAATGCTCCTAGTACATTTATGAGAGCAAAGACTCATATTTTACGCCCTTTCCTTGGAAAATTTCTGGTTGTCTATTTTGATGATATTTTGATTTTTAGCCGTTCTATAGAAGAACATTTGAAGCATCTTAGATTGGTTTTTGAAGTTCTTAGAGCTGAAAGTGAAAGCTATAGTTGAGTGTTCTTTCTTACAAAATGAGGTTATTTTCCTTTGATTTATTGTTCACATCAGGGTATATCTTGTGATCCTCAGAAACTGAAAGCTATAGTTGAGTGGCCTGAACCTAAATCTGTTTCAGAGGTTCGAAGTTTTCATGGTTTAGCAACTTTCTATAGGAGATTTATTACAAACTTTAGTACCATCATGGCTCCCATTACCGAGTGTCTTAAGAAAGGCGAGTTTAAATGGTCCAAGTGTTCTCACCAAGCCTTTGCCTTGATTATAGAGAAAATGACCAAAGCTCCTGTATTATGTCACCCAGATTTTAACAAAGTATTTGACGTTGCTTGTGATGCTTCAGGGGTAGGTATTGGAGGGGTTTTGAGTCAAGAGGGTCATCTTGTAGCATTCTTTAGTGAGAAACTCAATGATTCAAAGAGGGACAAGTACTCTACCTATGAAAAAGAGTTCTATGCATTAGTTCGTTGTTTGGAACATTGGAGATTTTACCTTCTATCTAAAGAGTTTGTACTTTGGAGTGACCATGATGCACTTAAGTTTATTAATGACCAAAAGAAACTTAGGGACAAATATGCTAAGTGGGTGGAGTATTTGCAAGATTACTCTTTCGTTCTAAAACATCGTTCGGGTGTTGAAAATGTTGTCGCTGATGCCCTAAGTAGGATAGGGATTCTTTTACATAAGTGTTCCACTTCTATTATATTGTTGGATTTGACAAAATGAAAGATTCTTATACCTCTTGTTCTGATTTTTCTGAGATCTATCATGAAGTTCTTACTGGTAATCGTCATGACTATGTTGATTATTTCATTGTCGATGGTTACTTATTTCGTGGGTCTAAATTGTGCATTCCCAATATTTCTCTTCGTGAATTTTTGATATGGGAAGTACATGGTGGTGGATTAGCAGGTCATTTAGGACAAGATAAGACTGTTTGCCTAGTAGCAGATCGTTTCTTTTGGCCATCCTTGAGAAGAGACGTTAATAAAGTTGTTTCACAGTGTCGCACTTGTCAACTTAGTAAATCTAGGAAGCACAACACAGGTCTATACACTCCTTTACCACTTCCACACTCCCCCTAGAAAGATTTTGTCCTAGGAATCCCTCGAACTGCTAGAGGTCATGACTCTATTTTAGTGGTTGTGGATAGATTTTCCAAGATGGCACATTTTGTTCCTTGCACAAAGACGGAAGATGCCTCTCATATTGCTCGGGTCTTTTTCAAAGAGATTATTCGTTTACATGGCCTACCTTCTTCTACTGTGTCTGATCGTGATGTTAAATTTGTTAGTCACTTTTGGAGGACACTTTGGAAGCTGTTTAGCACTAATTTGAAATTTTCTAGTGCATTTCACCCTCAGACCGATGGTCAAACAAAAGTGATAAATCGAAGTTTAGGTAACTTACTTAGGTGTCTTATTGGTGAAAAACCTAAAACTTGGGATTTGATTCTTCCTACGGCTGATTGATTATAATAACTCTAAAATAGGTCTACAGGTAAGAGTCCATTTAAATTGTGCATGGTGTTACTCCTCGTTTGCCTGTTGATTTGGTTCCATTACGTATTACATCTAAACTTGCTGAATTTGCTGAAACTTATGCCCAACATATTCATGATTTACATGCTGATATCCGACTTAAAATTGCACAAAGTAATGTGGATTACAAGTTGGCTGCTGATGTGCATCGTAGAAAGTTAGAGTTTAATGAGGGTGATTATGTAATGGCACGAATTCGTCCTGAAATATTTCCAAAACATTTTTTTAAAAAGCTTTTTGCCCAAGCTTCGGGACCTTTCCAAATTATTAAACGCCTTGGCTCCAATGCTTATTTACTTGACTTGCCATCTGATTTTTCTATTAAACCTATCTTCAATATTGAGGACTTGAGTCCTTATAAAAGTACTTTTCAGCCTCCTACATTTTCAGCAAGTGTTACAGGTGGTTTTACTACTTCTTTAGTCTCCACTCCTATGCTACCCCCAACACAGTTTGTCAGTACAGATGAAGTTGAAGCTATTATTGAAGATGAGATTATTAGTACTTAGTTAAGTGGAAAGGACGTCCCCTTCAGATAACTCGTGGATTCGTGATGATGAGTTGTATCAGTTAGCTCCAGACTTGCTTGATGTTTATCTTCGTGATAACTCTCCGGAGGCGAGTTCTTTCAAGCCGGGAAGAAATGATGGAAATAAGTTCCTAAAGACTTGCTTTAGGAAGAAATATAGAAATAGGAAATAAAGTTTGCTGTCAGAATTACTTTTTCTAGACTTTCTATATTTTAGAAATTAGTTTATTCTTTGTTATTTACTTTCCTAGTCTAGTTAGGTTTTTATTTGTTAAGCTTGGCCTATATATAGTGGCTGTTAGAGATTTATTAGACAGAATTGATGATTGAGAATAATACAATACACGTTGAAAGTGTTTCTTGTAACCCTTTACTCTTTCTCTCTTTCCCTTTACTCCTCCCACCCTTTTCCTCCCTTACTTTACTCTTTCTTTCCCCTGTTTTATATCACTCCCGTAGTATATAGCCAAAAGCCTCAATCACATAGAAAACCAACAACTAATGCACATAAGTACACAAAACAAGCAGACACAAGCACAACAACACTAATGTACAAGAAATTCAACAAAGATGTCCAACGCCTAACACTAAAATGTACAAGGGAGATAATTCTACTAATGTACAAAAAGGTTTAACAGAGATGTCTAACATCTAAGCTCCAAAATCTAATAGTGAAATGTACGACCTCGGTAGTTAAAATAATTCATGTACATCAAGCTCATTAAAGATGTCCATTGTCTAAAACTAAAATGTACAACAGAGATACTTAATCTATCTGGAAAAAATCAACCCACACTAGTTGTAGCTTTACAAATAATTTAACAAGGTAACAATACTCGCAGTTCAATTCAATTCTTTGGCAATATACTAAACTCAAATTATACTGATTTTTTGACGATGATCCTCTTCACCATAGATCACCGTAATGCATTTAACTACGAGCCAATGTATATATACCAACAAAATAAAATAAAACTGTACAAGCCATTGCACAAAGATGGCCACTGCACACAGAATTTGTACAAAGCCATTGGACATTGATGTACAAGTACTTGAATAGAGATGTACAAGGCACTGCACAGAGATGTACAAGGCACTGCACAGAGATGTACAATCTTTTTGTACATTAATAATACTCACACAAAAATTAATAGATAGAAAAATTACATGGAATAATTCAGATTACAAGGCAACTGGACAGATATGTACAAGCACTTCCACAGAGATTTACAAGGAATAGGACAGAGATGTACAAGCAACACAGATACACTCACACAGAAAACCAACAACTAAAATTCAAATCAGAAATTATGAAAATCGAAATCTATTACAACACCCCCAAATTAATTGTACTAAGAACTATAATACCCTAAACTTATTGTACTAAGAGATACAATACAATCAAAATACCACAACAAATCGTGATTATAAAACTTGAAAAAGATAAATCAATTTCATACCTCTTTTTGGAGAGACGTCGGCTTGAATTTGGTGAGGAGAAAGTATGGACTTCGATTTTTTGAGCGGATGAACTGGTGAGGAGAGAGAGAGGAGCTCGGGTCTTTGACTGCTCGATTTGGGAAGAGGAGAGAGACAGAGGTAGTGCGATGATAACTACTGAGGAGAGAGATGAGGACGATGATATTAATGGAGGAGTTCGAGGAAAGAGAGCAGAGTTCAAGTTTGAGGAGAGAAAGATGGGTTTGGTGAGGGAGACGGGTTCAATGAGGACAGAAGTGTGTTTTCATTCAATTGAGAGGGATGAACAATGTACAAGCAAGAGGGAATTTGGTCTTTGTTTACTAGAGCTAAATGACGAATTTTCCCTTAATGGGACAGATGAAACGCGCACCTATGTCAACTGATCTTGGCCATTCGTTTCTCCGATTTGACGGTTTAAAGTGAGTGAGTTAGCATGTTAGCACTATAGTATAGGTTTGCACTGGATCTGGGTCCTATAGTAGAGTAGATTAATATTAAGAAGAGTAGATTAAAATTAAGTAGAGTAGATTAATATTAAGGGTCTAGATCTGCTGATATTAAAATGAAATGCTCAGATATTCCTAAATTACAATGCTCAAATATTCATAAATTACAGTGGTTCCCATGCTCTCAATTTGAGGGAACAATCATACCTTTTCTGATTAATAAGTATATTCGAAATACTTCAACTCTGCTTGACACAGCCCCTTCAGCATTAAACATTAAACCTAAAATCAAAATCGTAATGACAGTGTGAAGCAGTACGCCATACACATCTTAAAACATAGGTCCCGCACAATAGCCTATTACCCTTCCGATTAAGAATTTCTTATCACACCCCTCTTGCGCTTTTAAAAAATGTTAGGCCTGAGGTTTGCACTCCGCCAACAACAAGTGCACAATGGACTGTACAACTTCATTATTAACTGCTGAACCCTACAAAATTAAAGGAAGATATCTTATTGTCATTCATATATCTTAGATGATAATATGAGATTGTAACATTTTTACAAAGTCAATCATAGTAATCATAAAATTCCATGGTTATGAGTCATGACACATGAGTTATTCGATGTTTTGATTATTGTAGAAAATCATCTATGTTCTTAAATAAGGGACCTAGAGTTCATCCCTCCAGGAATGCATTAGTTACCTAGGCTTGTAATTCTTCTGAAGAATTTCTGAACAACCATATCATGAGGACAGAAACGTATGGAATCCCATGCTCATGATATAGTGAAATAACATCTCCATCTGTTCTTCACCATCTTCAACATCTGTTGTCCACATCTTTCATAAAGCCAGATTATGACCTCCGTCACCAATACTCACCCTTAGTCTCTCACTTAAATCCTTGCACTTCTCATTTGCCTCACATTTTACTTCTCTTTGAGGATTCATTGTAGAACTCAACTTTTTCATTTATCATACAGATGTCAACCTCTCAAGAGGATTCTTGGTTGTTCTAAATAGTTTTGTCTCACTTCCTCATTCAACCAAGATAAGTCACTCATCATTGGGGGCATGCCCTTAGATATGCGAAACAGTTTTATAAAAACGCCCATGACAATACTAACCATAATTTCTTGCCGTTCTACAAAGTAACCCTTTCCACTGATCAGGATTGGGGGGTGGGGGTGTTAATTGGTGTCACATACTCAGATAGGGGAGGGTGGGCTAAGAAGAATTACCTGTGGCTTATTGATCAAATCATTTACAACAGACTGGAGAGTTAATCGGAGCTCCTTGAACAGCACGGCAGTTTGCGCTGGTGCAGCTATTTTCAACCAGCCATCCACAGTGAGGAGTCCTACCTGCAAAAGAAAATATCGAAATTGGGATATTTTATGGGTGAGACTTGAACACTGGACTCACATGATAAAGACGATTAGTCTGCACCAGTTCATTCATAATCAACCATGATATAACCAATTCAACAATGAAAGAAAGTATGGTGACACCAAAAATTTGAAGCCATGGGAGTCACCAAGTTGATAGGATTTCATCCATTGATTTTGATGCGAGCTAATCTAGACCATTGAAAACAAAATAATAATAAACATATAAATATAAATACATTTGACAGAAAACAACTAACGTCCACTACTCCTCTCTCTCACTTTCTTCTAAGTTCAAACTTCAAAGTGCTCTTCTCTCTCTCCTCATCTACAAAGCTCTACCATGTCTAATCAATCCAACATCATCTTCCACAACCATGGCTGACCCGAACCAAACACAACCACCACATTCAACACCACTACCATACCGCATCTATCGGCCGACCACAGGATTGTAATCTTTACTGTTAGTCGCTACTGGATTAATTGAATTAGGGCCTTAGTATTCAGTTTCGTGTATCCCATTTTAGCTATGTGGAATAGTAATTTAAACGGATGTAGTATTTTAAATTACTGATTATATGTCATTCGCAGATTAATCGTCCATCCACCAACTGACCAACGTACAACCAATATGTGTTCTCAATTGGATTGAAGGCAATCATCGGAAGATAGTACTTTAACTTATGCTAAATGATTGGTGCAAGCCTTATCAGGCCAGTACAATATCGATCGACATTGAAAGTTGGGAACTGGGGAAAAGAGAAATAATATAGAAAATCAGAAAACGAATGAACTGTTTTAATATTTTCGAGGATATTATTATTATTTTTATTTCAATGGTCTAGATTAGTTCACATCAAAATCAATGGCTGAAATCCTATTAACTTGTGGTGACTCCCATGGCTACAAATTCTGGGAGTCACCATACTTTCTTCCATTCAACAATACATCTTAGTTTAAAAAACTGTGGGATTCATTATGTCTTCCTGCTTCATAGGACTATTTTCCGCTAAAGTCAATTTAGCTGCTAATTTCATTGGATAAAATGCTCTGTTCTCCAATGACATGTTTTAGATGGCTGATATTAGGCAGATTTTAGAATGCTTAAATATCAGGCTTTAAAAACAAGAAAATAAAATTACTCAGAATCCTGTCTCCTTCTTCTCCTCCTATATAAAACCCATATTAACCCCAAAAGTTGTACAAATAGAGTATTTGTGGACCCCCAACACCCCCCCCCCCCG
>ONZK01002194.1:15046-26544 GCA_900322385.1 Pharnaceum exiguum | reverse complement strand
CATCTAAACATCAACCAAACAGAACCTTTGCACTTGGTGCAGCCCATGGAAAAGTGCTTAGTTTCCCAAGTAACGTATCTTTCTCGCTCGAAGTCAAGTTTGAGAAGATTGTCATTTGATTCAAGACCGCAGTAGATTGCAGCACAAACTTCGCTATTCTGCACAACATATGACGCTCGTGCTCATCACATAGATGTATGGTGACAGTCTTCAAATGCTTTGACATACAGGGAGAAAACAATGTTTTAGGTAACCGAGTTTTGCTAGTAGGCTGCATCACATAAAAAAAACTAGTGTTAATGTACGTGTTCTTGTGCGTGAACTAAAACTAGAGCTAAGTGTAAATAGATTAAGTTTCATCTATCATTAGCTTACTGTATAAGCAGTTGTGTATATCGTAAGATCCTCCAAGTTTGGAGCACTGCGCACCAAAGTAAAAATGCCTAAAACCTGATCTCCACGAAGACAACTCGTCAAGGTAACACGTTTCCAGCTGTTTACCGGAAGTCCCCAATTCTTAAATGAATAAACAACAAGTCGCTGCAATACAATCCAGAAATTTGTTAATAAGTTGAGCTTATAAACTTGGTTTATTGGGGCAATACACACAATGACACAAACTTACTTATTTAAGGTACTAAAATGTAATGTAGAAAGAGACATGAGATGCATAACTAACCACTTTGACACTAATAAGTGACTATTTACACTACTACTGAACACTCGCACAAAGAACTGTAGCCATTTTTAAGCTGCCCCTGAAAAAAGTTGTTTGAATTTTTTATACTGATTATTCATATGAAAACCGGCTTATCATATGCATTTTCACCAAGCGCGTCTAGGAAGGTATAACAGTCCAACAAAAAAAGAAGAAACATGAGCATATACTCTTTGATGAAATTTACCTCGAAAGCTTCCTCATGAAACGCAATACTTCGAACATTTAGAATAGCCTGCAAAAACTTTGAGAAAAGTTGATCATCTTCATGACGGTCCTTGTAGCAAATACTGATGGTAGCTTCACTGATCAATGAGAGATCAATTAGTTCCACCGATGCCAATGTTCCGCAGAAATCAAGTTTAAGTAGATTCGGGCATTGGATTTGGCATTGACTCGGATACGTCTCCGTGGTATAGAGTCGCAACTCTTTAAAACTCTGACTTGACAATCTAAACGTGTTATAGTCACACATATTGAGTTCCAATTCTTCAAGCAAAGGAGAGCCATCAATTATATGTTCCAAAAGCTTGCAATCGAAATGACTATTTATTAGGGTTAAACTTCTAAGCAAACCCAGTTGAACTCCAGTCCCTTTTTTGAGATTGCAATACCGTAGCACAAGCTTAACTACAGGTTGGCTAGAGAACATAACAATTGACAAAGGGAAATTATAACCATCAACTCCAAATCTTATGTGAACTGACTTTGGTTTTTTCGTGAGCGCGGACTTGATCCACGAATGAATTTCATCAACTGCAGATTGTTGCCGCTTCCAACTAAAGACTTTGTCCCCCTCTGTGTTTACATCGAGGTAGAATCTGAATTCATCAATACAAGAAAATTGATGATGTTTAAACACATGACGGACAAAATTTGCATAGCATAAGCCATTTTTGTTGTTTCCAACACTTCCACTAGTATCACCTCCATCTCTACTATCAAAACACCAGGAAAATTGATCATCATTACGGCAACAATGTTCAAAGTGTAGCATAGGAACCAAGGTCCAAAGGTTCCCAAATCTACGTAGTAGGACAGTCCTGACAGCATCTAACGTAGGTAAAAAGTAAAGTATACGTAGTAGCAGTTCATCTGGCAATTGACTCAATCTATCCCTGCAATCGGCTTCGTTTCCGAAACATTCATCCACGTTCTTCACAGGCAGAATTGTAGTTGTTCTAATTGATTTATCTCCATTCAAAAGTCTTTTTCCTACTTTCACTCCCTTCTTGAGAATGTCCCAAAATTTTCTTTTCGTTCCCATACTGCTAACTTTTTCACATATACTGCTTCTTCTCCGCTGCATGCATCTGCATGTGCCTCACATTCTCCAAGTCTTTTTTGTTTTTTGGTATCACATTAAAATTAGTTCAAAAGAGAAGTGAGAAGATGAAATTGGAGGACATAAGTATATTTTCTTTGATAAAATGAAAACATAAAAGAAGGAACACAATGAATCAATAACAAGCCAATTGAGAGAACTTACAAAAAACTTGATAAAACGCCGTGCTAGGGGAAACGTGTACTGAATGATAATGTATCTCGGGACAAGTACATTAAATTGCTGCAGGCCGAGGGTTTGATAGAGTGTTGTATTTCAGCTAGGAGAAAACACTGCAGTTTTTTATTTAATTTTTTATTTTTAGAAGCAAAGGCTTGTTTTCCAAACTTAACAATTTAATCCTTTTTTTCCGTTGAACTATATTTGATTTTTTTATTTTAAAAATGCTGACCTCAATCCTAATATCATTATTATTGTCGGTAAATCAGTCCTAATATTGTATCTTGGGGGTCATCAGGCCCTAGGCGAACTTTAAAGCGAACTATATTTTGGGGCCCTAAAATTTCAAATTTTGATTTTCGGGAATGTAGCAATTAACCTCCTTACCTTTTGGTCAATGTGCAATTAAAATGTGCAATTAACTGTTGCAATTAGCCTCCACAACTTATACTATATGTGCAATTGACCTCCATCCACAAATTTTAAACATAAATTCCATTTAAGCTAATAATGTTAGTTCTATATATTGAAAAATAATAATTTTAGTTTTAAAAAATCACATTAAAAGAATCACTGACCCTAATACCGTCGTCATCCTCACTTGCCTAATGCCCTAAAGTTATAAGTGATTAGTTTTTTTTCCCTGCTTGCTTGCGTGAGTCTGCAACTCGTCAACTCCACATAACAAGATCAATTGTCATGACTATCATCAAGGACATGCTGATGTATGGCCTTGTAGTTGATCATCCGAGTATATAATTTAAGTGATGGGTTCGTTGTGTTGCATAACCAAATTATTAAGTGGACAGTTGGATTGAATCCGAGATATGATCTAAATGTCACATGATGAAGGGGATAAGAAAATTAAAAAGGTACTAGGGCAATATATTCCCCCTTTAGTGACTGTGTTGGCCGGTGGTGCTACTGGCGATGGTTAACAATGGAGGGATAACTTTGAAGAAATGTAAGTTAATTTGATAAATATCAATTTTTCAAAATAAAAATATACGTGTAGATATTTTTGGTGAATTTTGTTAATTATCTGATGTATATATTTATTAGTTTGTGGAAATAATTACTTAAAATTGGAAGAGGAGGTTAATTGCACATTATTTTTAACTTAAGGAGGCTAATTGCTACACTCTAAAGTTAAGGGTTCTAATTGCACATTGACCAAAAGGTAAGGAGGTTAATTGCTACTTCCGCGTTTTTCTTTTTATAAAAATTAAAGTATCACCACCTCGCAACGAAAAATGCTAATCTGTTTACTTAAAATTTTAAAAATACAACGTAACTATATCAACACTAACAATAATATAGTAACATACATAAAATAAACTAAACGATATCATCTTTTTCCGAATCACGAAAAAATATTTCTCCTTGCATTTCTTGACGCAAATTCATCGACAATTGAAGATATCAATAGAGCTCAACATGTTCTTCTCAATAAATAAAATAGCAAGGCCGTTCAATCTTTCTTGAGATATCGTTGATCTGAGGTATGTCTTCAATAATTTTAGCTTCGAAAAACTTCTTTCTATTGATGTTACTGTAACAGGTATTGTTAATATATATAGGTTTTTCTTTTTCTTATACTAGGAAAAAAGATCCGTTTGTTTGTTTGTTTTTGGTAGGCAAAAGATGCGTTCTTTTAGTTAACAACACAAAGAAAAGAATAGGAAAGTCAAATTGTCAAAATCTACGGCATGTCAAAATTTCACATCTTCCTTCCTCTGTCATAATTTTTTTACAAAAGCTTTATTTTTTGTAGAGTATTTATTTGGGCCTTTTTCATATAAAGGAAATATATATATAAGCACTCAAAATTTGGGGCCCTCTCCTTTCGGGGGCCCTAGGCCTGTGCACCTCTGCACCCTTCCCATAACCGGCCCTGGGGGTCATCTGAGCATTTTCCTTGTAGCTTCAGTGTGGAATAATGTTATCAATTCACATGTAACTTTTCACATATTTTCACGTGCTGGATAGTCCCTACAACAACTTCTACTACTCATGTAATCCCATCTAGGATGGGGTACTGATGAAGAAGTCTCATGTACGCAACCTTTACTATGAAAATCAGGGGACAGATAGATCACCGTCTCCTCATCCCGCGACCACGACCTCTTCCACCCATGGCACCGGCAGCGGCATCTCCCTGAGCACTCTCTGACTGAAATTCATATAGAAATCAAATTACTCAACATTAGAAGAAAGTTCAACAAGATAGCTGTACTAACTACAAAGACCAAAGCCAAAGGTCCCAACAAAGTCTCCACTACATAAGAAGAAAACCAAAACAGTCCACACCAATCCATGAAAAGAAACATCATGTACATGTCCACTATGACAAATCATGGATGATAAGTTAACGTTGTCAGTAAGAGATAACAAGGATAACAGAAGCAAACTGAGCAAAGTTTATGCATAAAGCCAATACAGATTAATGAAGAGGATAAGGCGTGGTTGCCACTGCCACGTTCCCACACAATTCATGATACTTCGTACATGTTCAGGAGAGGATTCACTTTACTTACCCCTACCACCCCCCCGGCTGTTTCTGACGTCTTCACCCGCTTTGTTCAAAATTTTCAAGAATCCCATGAAAATATGTCCGAACAGGATTATAAGTAGGTCAGTAATCCGAAAAAGAAAATTCAACCATCAGACTATTGTTACCTTGGGATTCTTCACAGTTTCATCCACACTTAGCAGGAATAAGGGTTTCCCTCGCATACAACAATAGATTGTTGTAAAGAGGAACCGTGACCATGAATATCCTTAAAACATGCCTTAACCACTGCAGGTTCCTAAACAAAATTGTTGAATGAATCAGCTATTGCTCCAGTATTTATGTCAACCCCATAATTAGCACCCTCACCTAGCAAATCCAAAAAATCGACCACTTCAAATATGATAGACTTCTCACCCGTTATGTATAGTTAAAACGAACGAAAACACACACAAGAAAAAAACTATACAATTCTATGAAACCACAAAAGAAATGGAACCAACCAGAGGGAAGAGCACGCTTCTGTCTCAATTCATTGAGCACATCAGTAGCATCAAATCCAGCATTATCACAAAGCTGTCGAGGGATAGCCTGAAATGCAAGAAGTTTTATATCAAAGACAATGCAAGTAATAAATACTTCCAACAAAAGGAGGATCATTGGATTAACATTGAAACAATAGTCAGACAATTAGAGCAGAGACATCGAAGTAGATGCAGTATTACAACAGTAGGCTTTTGGGCTCCCATACTTAAACGAGCTATATCAAGCATGCAGAGAAAATTGAAACCAAAATTTAATGTAGCCAGTGAAAAAATCTTTAAAACAGTCGAGAAACTCAGTGTTTAAGCCAAGATCTGGACCGTTGGCGTGCTCATGATTGATTTGTTGGTTTACTAGTCTAACTGTCTTTTTGTTGTTTGTTGCAGTGCTGAGAAATGTAAACAATACTGAAAGTATAAAAGACAACAAAGTTGATGACGGGGAAACCCTCTGAATAGGGTGAAAACCCCGATTGGAATCTGCCTCCAACTGGTAAAGTTTCTACTAGTGTGATTGGTGCTAAGTACAGATGACAATTCTGAGAACTGTTACTAGTATAGTAGCGGTATGTAGATAATAGATAGAATGGAAGTGAAGATTAGAGAGAGAATGAGAGTGTGTGTTGTAGTTGAATAGCTATGGATGGCTTGTCCTTGCTGTGTGCTCGAACCTCTCTATATATAGTCCTCCTTGCCTTGCACTGTACTCATAATCTGCTCCCTTGATCGTCGCTTATTGCCATAAATGCTCTTGTCAGTTACATTCTTGGCTGTTATTCTCTCCAAAACGGCTGCTATCACGCTCCTCTCTAATCACCTGCTTAATTATTACAGAATAATCATAATAAAGTACATTATTACATAGTCATATCAATGAGTATCCCTTGATCCACGCCCCGTCTTTAATGCTGTAGCTGTTACGGACATTCCTGAGAACTGCTACGGTTCTCAGAACTGCAAACGTCCTGAATTCTGGTACTAACCGTCAGCATCAACAACAAACCTCCAAAGCTTTTGCGTATGAATTAATACAGAGCTGAGATTTTTCTGCTATCTCTCATGCATACTTCCTTAAGTCGGCTTATTTTCCATCTGCCATCAAAAGCCAAGAGATAAGCACAACACTAATATGTATGGAAAGAAGGAAATAGTTCAAAGAATATCGGGTAACTGCTTACCTGTGTTCCTAAGTCTCTGATTGCCAGTCGTGAAAATGATTTTGGCTCCAGACTTTACACATTTGTCCAACTTATCATAGATGATATTCCAACAACAACAACATCACAATGTAGTCTCATCTGAGATGGGGTACTGATATCATAGATGATATTCCATTCAGCATTAACAATTGACTCATATTGTGATGGATCTGAAAGCCTACAGAAGATCAAGTTATGATATAAAAGTGCCAGAAGATTGCAATTCCCACCTCCACTTGCAAAATAAGTGGATGCTTATCAATAGGAAATATCACATTCACCTGATCTCTGCATTTTCTTTCTCCGACTTTAGTTCTAATTCAATGTTCACTAAAAGTATCTCAGGGTTCTCAAACTGCTTTGGCTGTTGCTCAAAACCAGCATAGGAGTTTTTTTTTTAAAATGCTACAACCTTAACAAGGAAGGAGTCTCGCATATTGCCTCCAGGAACCTGTATAGCAGTACAGAACAAAGAAAAAAAACAGTCATGCTACTAGAGTTTTCATCACTTGTTTCACAAGCTCTCACACACACAGAAAAAGAGAGAGATAGTTTGACTACAACAAATACAGAAATCCACAAAGATACAAAAGAGAATATGGCATTATGATGAAGCTCAACAAAAGGTCAACAAAATAATAAAACAGAACATTCCACAACTTTTTTTCTTTGAACAAGTGGCATTCCAAGCAAATAAGCAACTAAATTGTCCTCTCACGTCCAGTAGCAACACCGTTTAGCTGGAACGCAACATAAGTATTTTGCTCCCATAAGAACCAATCTCAACTTCAGCACTGCAAGGAGCCGTAGGAGAGATACAACAGTCCACTATAAAGCACTTGCTGACACACGACTAATGAAGCATCATCCTGCTCCTATCGTAGCAGGATTCAAAATATTTACAACAAAACTGCAACATAGTATATATGAACGTAGATAACCTAAAACGTAGCTTCTCACATCGTGTTTCGACACATCACCACAGCTCAGAGCTTCACTATATTTAGACATCAACATCATGTTCACGAGTCATCAAGACCTCTGTACAATCAGCCTTAAACAAGTACAGCAAATCCAGCCTCAAAGATATTAAGATGCAAAGACTAGACAATGTCTGACAACAATTAGGCACATTCAAGGGGACAAAATCATTAGTCCATGAATTTTTAAAATGACTGTATGAATGTGATACATGATGATGCTTTAAAATTTTAAAAAGAAACCAAATGGATATTATTGGTCCGTAAATATGTATGTTAGGCTTAGTGTGTATATTTAAACTTAGACTTAGTCTCTACTTTGTACTGTAGTTGTTACCCTAGTATACTAGTGTGTATATATACTCTAGACTTGAGGTTAATACAAGTCACCCTAGTATACTAGTGTGTATATATACTCTAGCCTTGAGGTTAATACAAGTCAGTTGATTCTCCTCACATATTATCTTGCCATGGTCCTACTCAGCCGCCTATCTCCTCACGTCGCAACCTTCACACCGGCGTCCTCTCATTTTTTTCTCTCGACGTTTGCTGCAGCCTTCACGCCAGCAACCCACAACCACGGTTACCCCGACCCCAACCCTGACCTCAAACCCCGAAAACAACAAAACCCTACAAATTAACAACCCTTCATCTCCTTATTATCTTCATGCATCAGCCCATAATGGCATGAACATTTGCGGTATGGTTCTTAAGGGAGCGAAAAATTACCGGGCTTGGGCTCATTCAATGACCGAAGCACTTAAAGGTCAACACAAGTTAGGGATCATTGATGATTCTATTGTTCAACCTACCGCTAAGGATGAACAAATTGATTGGATCACGGTAAATTCCATAGTTGGTGGGTGGATACGCACCGCCATTGACCCGTCGGCCGGAGAACACCTCGGCACCACATCGACGACCAAGGAGTTATGGGACACCATTAAAACCACCTATGCCGCGGCTGACTCCATGCGAGTCTATCAGGTGCACGATGCTATCCGCCAATGTAAGCAACCAGGTACTACCGTTTCTGAATATTATAAGCGTTTCAAGATTTTGTGGGATGAACTCCATGGACTTCAACCCGTGCCTGCGTGTGTATGCGGTAAATGCACTTGTGAATTATCTTCGAAAATTCAGCATGCTCGGGATGTTGATATGATTCATGATTTTCTTCTTGGTTTGGATGGTGTGATGTTTGGTAATGTTCGTACCAATATACTAGGGCTGGATAAATGGCCTAGCTTTCCTAATGTTTATAATAAAATTCTAATGATGAAATTATGACGGATGTGGGAAACAACCGCACCACCACGACTCCGGCTGATGTCGTGGGTTTCGCTGTCCATATGCCTCCTGCCGGTACTTCCTCTCAGCCGCGCCCTGCACCGCACGCCTCGGCCACGCCTTCATCCTCTCTTCATTGCACTCATTGCAATCGCACCGGCCATGATATTTCCGCTAGTTTTGTTATTATTGGGTATCCCGAATGGTGGGAAAATAATCCCAACAAAATGCTGCTCGGAATGGGCGTAATAGGGCTCCTCTTGCCCATGGTTCTCTTGCTGGCCTCGGCCGTGGTGGCATGACTGCAGCCCACGCCACGTCTGCTGCCCCCTTGATCCCCGAGGGTCCGCCATTGGACTCCCATGATCGTACACTCCTGAATTCTTTATCTCTTGATGATTGGTCTGCTCTTAAGTCCATTTTGACCTCTCATATGTCTCCTGAAACTTTGTCTGGTAAGACTCATTCTACTGTTCTATGAATTGTAGACTCGGGTGCCTCGCATCATATGACGGGTGATCGTCAATCCCTATCTAATTTGACATATATTGCTCCTGTTCCTGTACGATTACCGGATGGTTCTTCATCCTCTGTCGTTGCTATGGGTACACTTAACTTGGGTGGTCGACTTTCCATTCATGATGTTATGTTTGTACCTAAGTTTGATTGTAATTTGATATCTCTTGGAAAGTTAACTGTTGATCAGCGTTCCTTTATCACCCTTACTGATAAGCTTTGTGTTATTCAGGACTGCGTTACGAGGATTCTGATTGGCGCAGGGGAGCTTAGTGGTGGGGTCTACTACTTCCGTGGTGCCGCGCCTATTTTCCATGGACGTGTGTAAGCTTCCGACCCTTATCTCTTATGTCACATAGACTTTTGGTTCATCCATCTCCCAAAGTAGTGAAGTCTCTTTCAGTTGTCAGTTCAATCAAAATAAAGCATGACAATCATTGTGATATTTGTCATCTAGCAAAACAAACTCATAGTGTTTTTCCTACTAGTACTAGTCGGGCTAGTGCCCCCTTTGATTTGATACACTGTGATGTTTGGGGTCCATATCGCACCAAGGCTTATTCTGGTGCTAATTCTTTTTTGACAATTGTGGATGATTATTCTAGAGCTGTTGGTATTTTTAATGCCTAATAAACTTCATGTTCCCTCTTTAATTCGGAATTTCTGTGCTATGGTTAAAATACAATTTAAAACATGTGTTCGTATTATACGCAGTGATAACGGTACTGAATTCAACAAACTTGAATCTTACTGTTCAAACATGGCATATTATTTCAGACTTCTTGTGTCATAACTCCACAGAAAAATGGTCGTGTTGAACGTAAGCATCAACACATTCTTAATGTTGCTCGTGCATTACGTTTTCAAGCTGATCATCCTATTGAATTTTGGGGTGAATGTGTCTCACCTCGGCATACTTAATTAATTATACTCCCACTCCTCACAACAATGGCAAAACCCCTCATGAAATGTTATTTGGTGTCACACCCACTTATAATCATATTCGTGTTTTTGGGTGCTTATGTTATTCTCATTACAAACGCCGTGATGGTGATAAATTTGGGTCTAGGAGTCGACGCTCAATATTTGTTGGATACTCATACACTCAAAACCAAAGAGGGTGGCGTCTTTATGATCTCGAGACCAAACAATTCTTTGTCTCACGTGATGTTGTGTTTGTTGAGGATCAATTTTCATATTCTACATTTACCTGTGAGGTGACTGACCCACCCGCCCCCCAGCTTCCGCAACCATTTGTTTACGATGATCCTATCATGTTCCCCCCTTTTTCGCCTGACCAAACCCCGACTCCCCTGTCGACCCACATGTCACCCGTAAGGGGGAGCTCAACATCTATTGGCCAAACAAGTCTTCTGGGTCGCGGCCATCGTGCCAAAACCCCTTCTACCAAGTTACATGGCTACGTGGCTCACTCTGCTCGCCTCGACCCCCCCATTGCTGCTCTCCTCACTTCATCAGTTCCCTATGGTAGGTCCTACCCCATTGCTCATTATGTTACTTGTGATATTTTTTTGCTCGTTACAATGCTTTTCTCGCAGCTATCACTGGCTCTGTTGAGCCTAATCGGTTTAAGGATGCAATGACTGATGGTAACTGGCGTAAAGCCATGGCTAGTGAGATCACCGCACTTGAGCAGAATAGTACTTGGACACTTGAACCTCTGCCACCAGGCAAGGTTGCATTACACTCGAAATGGGTGTATCGGTTGATATTTCACTCTGATGGTTCTCTTGAACGCTACAAGGCACGTTTGGTTGCTTGTGGCAATGACTAGGTTATTGGGAAAGACTGTAATGAAGTCTTTGCCCCTGTTGCTAAAATGGTGAGAGTTCGCACTTTATTGTCTGTTGATGCTACTTTGAATTAGGAATTGCATCAGATGGATGTACATAATGCTTTTCTTCATGGGGATCTTAATGAGGAGGTCTATATGTGACCTCCACCGGGCTTTACTCCTGATCGACCGGGTCTTGTTTGTTGTTTGCGTAAGTCCCTCTATGGCCTACGCCAAGCTCCCCGAAATTGGTTCGCGAAACTTACTACAGCTTTGAAACACTATGGGTTCCAGCAATCTCATGCTGATTATTCACTCTTCACCTTCTGTAAGTACAGCATTTTGTACTAGGAGTTATACAAAATACTAATGATGATTAAGCCACTTATTGGCATTTATTTAATATTATTAGAGGTGACAACGAGCCTTGAAGACTTGAGAA
>ONZK01002193.1:85456-95895 GCA_900322385.1 Pharnaceum exiguum | reverse complement strand
GTGGACTAAAGCTAATGGAGCTTTTGTAGACTATCCTTTGACTATTTTGCAAAGGAACTGGTCCAACTTGTAACCTTTTTATTAGGAGAACTACTTGTCCTCCACATTAATACAATTCTTACTTATCTAAAAAAAAAACTATGAATCTGATCAGTAGAGACCCCACCCGTATGTATAGATAGCATGCTGCTTCTTTCTTAGGTTGAGTGTGAGAGTTCTCTTTCTTGGGGGTTGAAACAGGGCATGGATGGGGAAGTGAGTCCCCGGACTATTGTGCACATCTACCAACACGAGTTTCACCTCTCCACTATTGCCCTCTTGACCAAGAATCTCTCTTAAGTTCTAAAAAACAAGAATCTCTCTTAAAGAACTCTAAAATGACCGACTAATTGACAACGTTGATAACCATTATGCAGGTGTAAAAGAAAATAGTAGAAAAACTCTTAAATTGGTTAGAAAAGAACAACTTATTCTCCAAGCAGCTTCTTAGCTTCTAAATTGATTGGACTACTACTGCTTTCCCAATCCTGGTCTATTATTACTTCCCCAATCTCACTTTACTTTCTAAAGCTAATCTTCTGAATTACTTAAGAGACAGTGTTAAAAATTCCTATAAAAAAAAATATGCTAAAGTTTCTAGTGGATGTAGCTCATAAAACTTCCCGCACTTCTAATTTTATGCAGGAAGTCAATACTTCATTTTAGCAATGCATTAGGGGTCGCTCTCTGTTGTTTAAAATTGGCAAAGGCTACCCTAGACTCCCATCGAATGGCGACTACACTGGATCATTGGATTGTTGTTTTAGTAGTAGTAAGGGTAAATAAAAATTAAATAGAAATTCCACACCTAGAAGTTAGATGCCGGCCGAGTTCTCCAATACATGAGGTCGTTCCTCATGTTGTTTGTTAGATCGTCGGTCGCCCAACATTATCCTACTGGAGATAATTCTTGATTTCAAAATTAAAATTTATTTAGCTTGTAAGGATCGATACTACAAAGTAAAAACTTGACAGGAAGTGGCTGAGAAGGAAGAGTATAAACTTGCTTGAGAGAGGTCCCAAGTTCGAGTCTCCTCAGGGCCACTGGAGGTTTTACCGGTCGTTAACTTCAGGGCCCATGGGATTAGTTAGGCAAAGCCTAGATACCCATGTTATCTAAAAAAAATTAAACTTGCTTGAGAGAAGAGGATGAAGTTATGTGTGAGGTTAAGCGTGTTAAGGATGACACAATGGTAAGATAGGGAGGAGGGGGAGCTGTAGATGTTCTAGAAATGTTTCTATTCCTCATGGAAATTAAATTGGCAGTTTCTGAGAATGATACAAAAGAAAGAAGTTTAGATGTTTCTATTCCTCATGAAAATTAATCTGGCAAATCCTGAGAATGATCAAAAACAAAGAAGTGCTGAATGCCCTGAGAAGATTTAAGTAGAGGAGGTAGAATTTTGGAGAGCTGTTAAGATTTTAACCAAATGGAGGTGAAAAACTCTTGTTCTTTGTATAAGATAAATTGGGTCCAAGAGCCTTTATACCATAGTGGATTAAACCTTATTGGTACAATGGTGTACATCAATTCAAGATTCGAGTGGTTTACGGACGATTAAGGAGTATTAAAATCTCACATTATGAATTTGGATTTATGTCAGGAAACTCAGCTAGATCTGGCATTGTGGTAGTTGATTTGGATATGCTTAGAGTGGCTTAGAGATAAGAAGGCATATTTGAAGATAGTTTTCATTGTAATTGAGTAGATACATGGTATATTACCTAAGGTGGTGTTATGTGGTTCTTGAGAAGGAATTACATCTACTTGGAAGTTCATTAATACTAATATGAGGAACCATGAGTGGCTAGCTTGTTGGTAAGACTTTTAGAAATATTCTAGAAGTCCCAAGTTTGAGTCTCCTCAGGCCACTTGAGGTATTACTAGCTGTTAATTTCAGGGCCCATGGGATTAGTTAGGCAAATACCCATGTTATCTAAAAAAAAATAATACTAATATTAGGGATATATGTCAAGGAGTCATAACAAATGTGAGCTTTTTTTTTTCTTTTTTTTTTGTGGATGACAAAACTGTTTCCTATAATAGGAGTTGTGTTTATTAAGACCTAGACTAAGCTGTTGTCTATTAGCACTAGTTTTACATGAGTTTATGAAGAGTTGAAAACAATCAAAGGTGATAAGTGATTCATGTCTAGAAAATATTGTCATCAACGAGATAGTAGCTGATGTAGATTGCTAAATTACAACTATGGCAGCGTATTTTGGAGTGTAAGAGTTTAACTTTGTAGAAGTAATATTGGATATCTAAATTGCAAATTAACACTTAAAAATTAAAATTAGCAAGTCAAGGTGGGGCTAAAAGTTCATGTGACCACAAAATTCAGGATGTGAAGAACAAGAGTTTAACCAAGTATTTATGAAAAAATGTGTGTAAAGTTTGAGGGCGAACTAGGAGTGAACCGTCTTGGATTATTTAACCAAGTACCTTGGCTTTCCGTTCTAGGTTAGCAAGTTCTAAGTTAGCAACACAGAGGGAACTTTGAGGGCGCCGGCGCACTAAACCTCATAACAGAAGACATGCCAAGACATGCCAGTTGTCACCCAACCAAATTGTATAATCCATGTCACCTCAAAAGTGTATAGTACTAAGAGGATTTACTAAAGAAGTAAGCTTCTTTGTCGCAAATGGATCCCATTATCCATCTCCCCTCAAAATAATGAGAGATAAAAGCCTCATGAAGGGTTGAGAACCTAACAATACGAGGAAACCTTGTGCACAATGCATGATTTTGCTAATCATAAATCCTCACAAAATCTTATGCTTGTCCGTCACCTAACTTGTTCTTACACGTTGGAAAATAAAGTGAAGACACAAATTTCCACGAAAAATTATGCGACTCTTAGTGTAGAGGCCTCATTCCATCCATTGTCTTCAAGCACATACTTGCTTTTGAATCACCTGATGCGACTATCATGTTCCAATGGGGAACACCACAACCATTTCCCTAGAACTGCAATGTTCTTCATAACTACTCGTAGCCTTCAATACCCAAGCCACCCTTCCCCTACGGCCTACAAACCCTGTCCTAACTTACAAGGTCTTCCTTGTTTCCATTGGCCCCCGGCCATAAAAAAAGACTTCATTGATTTCTAGTCTTCGTAGCAACTTAGCCATATTCAAATTAGGTCTTGTGTTTGTTTGTGTTATTTGATCTCAAGGAATCCTAACATAACATCACTTGGGGGTGGGTGGAAGTCGTTGTCCGAACATTACTCTTATGAGCTATCACTGTGTGAGAGAGGGATATTTTTATAAAAAAACTCTAGTCAGACTCTCAGATACATTTCCGCCACTTATACAAGGTTTGAGTGGTTGAATGTGTTGTTAAACATTTATGTCTGAGTTACCCTTGATTAAAAGAAAAAGGAAAGTAAATATGGAACTGGAGAAGTCCTCTGGCTGAATTTGTTTCTGAATAATTTCGCAGATATACGGATCTTCAGTTGGAATTTACTTTGTAAGTTAGAGGATCTAAAATGATGCTGAATTATTGGAAGCGAATGTCATTTGCATCTGCTTGGTTGCTCCTGCTATATCTTATGTGCTGTTGATCATTGAATTGTTTTGTGCTTAATAATCCTGCTGTCCTTCTAGTTAGCTGACACGTCTTTCTTTATTTGTCCCATTCAGCACATAGAACCTATGGTTGTGATGTAAATAAGTAATGTTGGATACACTTAAGGAACAAATGGCTGTTGTCACTGTCTGTATAAGGGCCTGGTCACCTCTCTAGTGCAAAATGGTTGTTCTTTTATGTATATTATATTATTGTTATCACTGACTCACAATGTACTTGACTACTTGAGGCTTCGTTTCTTTAATTTAAGATCAATGTCGTTGCTTAGGTAGTTGTTGATCATCAAAATGCATTTGTAATTCCTCCAAGTCACCCCCACTTGTGTTCCCCTCGGCATATCTTGTTGTTCTCATCATATGGTTCACTTGGGCAATGGACCATTAGTCTCTTTGGTTGTGACATTTTTCATGATTTTACGTTTTGCAGACGGATTCTAGCGTAAGCATGGTTGGAATTGGAGATCCTCTTGATGTAATGTTTGGTCCTTCATTAGCCTATGAGGAGTCTCCTCAGGCTGGTGATTCTAAAGCTACAGCAACAACATCTCACCATCGCCGAATAACTCGGCGTAGGCATAGGCTGCGTCAGCGCCGTCTTGAGAAAGAGGCCAACCTTTCTTAAAAAATCCAAAGTGTGTATAATTTGTGGCTAGTTTAAGGTGGATGAATAAATACTTGTATCTAATCTGATGGAGACATTAAGGTGGTAGAAATTTCTGTCATTGTAGAGGTAGGGTCAGTTGCTACTCTGAGAACGAAGGATAGAGCAGTTTGCATTTGTCAATTGGCACTTTGTCATTGCGTTTCTGTATTTTGTGCGAAGGTTCCTTGCAGCTTCCTTTTCACTCCTAAAGGAAAGAGTTCTTGGTTGATATGTGCGTCCTTGTTTCTCAGAACAAGGAAATGCCCAAAACGTCATAGTCAAGTCCATCTCCTTGAACCTGTTCCTCAGGAACACCTTTGGAGGCATTTCTTCTTTCTTTCTTTTTTTTTTTTTTTGCGTGGAGTTAAGGGATTAACGCAGAAAAACAGTGAACTCTTGTTTTGAGAACATTCTCCTTGTGGAAGTTCTCATCTCCTCCAGCAAGTATCATCACAGAAATTCACAATATCGAGTGGTTCTTCAGTTAGGCGTTCTATTTAAAAAAGAATTGGATTACTCATTACAAACATAAAAATTTGTGTGAACCCATTTTAATGGTGAGACGAGGGCTATTAATGACGAAGTGGTAATCAATCAATATTATTTGTATTAAAGACTCCGTTTCATATAAGAAAAGATTTCACGCAAGCTATACAAAACGTGGACTGATATTTGATGGAACGATATTAACCTTAGAGCTAAACAGAACTATAGATGGATGTGTTTACTGTTCAGGCTATATAAATAAGAAAAGAAAAGAAAGGAAGAGGCAAAAACACGGACCCAGAAGGAACATTTGGGGAAATTCACAAGCACCGCCCTTTTCCTTGCCTTAACGATAGCCCTGTTTTAACGCGCCCATCACACTTTATCCACCCTTAAAATAATCCCAAAGAACCTCCTCAAAACACCACGATTATTCACTCACTCCCCAAAATCACAAATCATTTCACATCACAATCAACAGATTACGTTCGTTTGTCACAACTTTTCCCTTTGTTTCTTTCTTTCCATGCATCAAAACACAACCACTAAACATATGATTCCATCACCACAACATCATATAAACATTGTTATCTTCTCCTTGTTTATATTCCTCCTTAATAGTCACCCTACAAACCAATATCAATATATACCCCTCACTAGCAACATATCTCATAGTTCCTCATCACCACAAGGCTTCTTACACAACCCTAGTGAAACTGATCACCAAACCATGACTTTGCCAAGAAACAAAAAGCAGCTACGTAGGCTTCCACATGTCTTCAGCAAAGTGTTGGAGCTACCATTCAACTCCAGCGCAGATGTTTTCATCGAGGACTTACCAGACCGCCTTCGCTTCGTGGCGAAAGACGAAGGGTGTCTTGTTGTTGATCATGGTAATTATGTACGTACCCATGTTGTGGAAGTTCACCCTGGTGTTACCAAGCTTGTGGTTAGGAGGAGGGAGAGTGGAGTCCATCAGCTACCTTTGATTGATGATCTCAAGCTTGACGTGTGGCGGTTTCGTCTACCGGCTTCTGCCCGGCCTGAGCTTGCTACTGTTGGTTGTGTTGGTGGAGAAATGGTTGTGACGGTGCCTAAGAGCGGTGGGGGGATGTGTGAGAAGGAAGATGATTGTAAGAGTGGGTTTAGAGGTGATGTGGGAAGACTCATTCTTGTACAATGATGTTTTTGTTTATAATTATTACTAAATTTATATCTTTTCTTCTGAAAGTTTATTTTTAGTCTTTAGTATTGGAACTTGGAAAAGATGACAATGAATTAATAATGGCTGTACAGTTTAATTGGTGCGACAAAAGTGTTAATCAGTTTCAACTTTTGTGTTGCAATTAAAATGTTTGTTAATCACCTTCTAAAAAGTGGTTGATCAAGCTGTAAAATGTGTTTGTTTACTGAGTACGTCTACCGCCATCTTACTGCCATCTGCTGATATGCAGAAACTCCAGCTAGCCCCAAAGTCCTGGACATTTCTAAACACAGACCATGGAATAAAAGGAGGCACAAACACCAGAAATTGACAAGACCCTAAAAACGTAAAGGCCACATCTAGTCTTTTAGTTTTGTTCACTAAGATTGCAAGAAAAAAAGGCTTACGTGCCAATTTTGACTACAATATTTCAACTGAGATAGTTAGATACAGATCAACCATTAAAGAACTCCAGCAACGATCCAAATCTGATGCCAAAATTCACCTCCCCTTTTTGACCCCATTGTTGTCAGAAGACATATATCTACGATTAAAGCAATAATAGAAGAACAAATGTTATCAAGAAAATATTAGTATTTCATCCGTGGGGACTGGGGAGAGGTAAACCCTGCAAGTATCTCAGCTACTTTTGAACTCTTCTTCACTGCTTCAGTTTCCACAATGGAGTCCTTACTTGTATAAACTCATATACAGTCTGCCACCTATCAACATGCATCCTTACTTGTAATATCCAAGGGCTATGGCATTCCGAAACCACCCACTCCTCCTCTGCTGTCCAAGGTTTCATATAAAGCAGGAGAGTTGCAAGGTCATGCTTTGCAGGAATGGTCAGAACTTCGTCATCAAAGTAGGACAGATGGGTGTGTTGCAGCCTGTTTCTTGGGCAGACATTGTTTTTGGAACAATCAGACTGTGCCTTGACCACAGCTGGGTCACTGGATTCTTTTTTTTTTGTGCAAGAGAAACACTCAGACTTAGCCGAATCACTGTTTAACAAGTCCTACACAGTACACATGGTTCATAGTTTCTTACGGTGGAATCTGCATTTTCGGACAATAGAAAGATTCTAATAAAGAACATAACGAAAAATAGAACATGTGTAACCACAGTTACCAATTTACCATACAAGCACTAGCTACATAAATATCGGACAGAAACAAGGTATTGTTCTTAGATCCACAAAAGGAGTCAGAATAATGTTATTAAAACAAAAAATGGAATGGTCCAAAATGCTGTAATTCCTCCACTTCAAATAACAATTATCAGGTGGCACAACCGCACAAGCTCTTATTGCAACTTTTGCACCTAAGCACGGAATTCGATAGTCAAGAACCCCATATCGAAGCCGTTACCTGCTGCGGTGATATATCGACCAGAGAACTTCAATAACAAACTCAGCCTGTATTGAAGCCTCACCCTGTATTCAATAACCCCATATTGAAGCCTCACCCTGTATTCTAAGTTCCAAGTTAACAAAACAAAAATATAGATAGCAAGGATGATTTAAATCACAATCCTAAGAAACTGACACATGATAGCCATTGAAAAAAAAAAAACACAAAAAATTGCAATAGATATAGGGTCGCGAAATATAATTTTATTTTAAGGATGGTTACAAGAAAAGGCCACACGTACAATATTTCTATGTATTAGGTATTAGGCGCTAACCTTAGATCCACAGAAGAGTTTTGGATACAGTTTGAAATGTTATACTTCACTCTCATTCAGATATCACTTTATCAAGTGGACAAATGCTACTTCTACCAGTTGCACCTTTGGTGATGAATATGACAGTCAAGAACTCCAGTTTCAAAACCCTTACTTGATGCGGTGATATAGTGACCAAAAAATTTAATTTCACAAGTTGAGGAACTCCTTGGATACGAAAACATTCTTTTACAAAAGTCAAACTGTTTGAGCAGACCATCACGACCATCAACATAATCGTTAACATCAACAAGAAGGTTCTCCAAAACACTTCCATAGCGTAGTATATACTCTATGAAACCCATGTGGTAGTTGTTTCCACCAAGCTCCTTCAATTCCAAGACCCTCAGTTTGGTAAACGAACAAGAAGGTTCAATATCCTGCACTTCCCAAACACATTCTTCCACCTCATAAATGTGACCTTTTTTCATAACCAACACAACGACCTCTAAATTACGAAAATACCTTAGAACTTCCAACAAGTCGTCCAATCGAGTGGAATCACAATCCTTAATCCTAAGCGTGGTTAAATGGTTAAAGACTGGCATTCCTTCAACAATGAACTGAAGAATATTACCTTTTATTTCAAGAATCCTAACAGTAGACATTCCATTGAAAACCTCATATACCCGGTCTCTAATTTCATCCTCTTCATCCCACATTGCAAGACTCACGTCAACAAGTTCACAAGGTTTGCTAATAAACCGAAACGACGTATAATCTCCGTATGGAGATGCTCTCCAATTTAGGTGCATCAATAACAACACATGGTACCCACTCTGAAGTCACGTTGAAGCTCTTCAAATTGGGACAAAATATTTCAACGTCATCTTCGTCCTCATAAAACCTAATATCCACCCAAAGAACCTTTAATAAAGGGCAGGCCTTACAAATCGCTTTAAACAACTTCGTATTGGAGGTATCGAGAGAGATTACAAGCTTCCTAAGATTAGGAAGATTAGTGTCTATTTCAAACTGATCGCAAAGATCATCATAAACAATACAGTTATCCAAAATGAGCGTCACAATGCTATCACATTGGTAAATACAAGCCGCCACAGGAATTTGAGGACAACTACTACCATTGATAATTACCGAAACTTCCTCAGGTTTGCGAGCACAGACTTTGCGGACCCATGATTCCAACACCAAGACGCATCGGTCATAGACCCTACTACTTATAGTGGGCATTACCATGATAAGCTCAAACTTGTGGAGTTTAGGAGAGCAAAGGTGGTTGAGAATATTGTCGACAGTTGCTACGAAGTTTTCAATTTCTAATATGAATTGAGGGTGGCAGGGCCCAGTAAAAGAGAGGTGAGAGAGATGGGTCCAGAGTTGTTTCCATCGAGTGGACAAGACGGAGGTTGAGATAGCGGTTTTTGTTGGGAGTAGAGAGAGAATGTTGATCAAGAGGGCATCAGGAAGTGAGCTTAGTTCAGTGGGGGTAGTAGTAGTAGTAGTAGTAATTTTCATTCTCTTGTTTCCGGATTCCGGCTGAGTTTCGTTCATTTTGATAACTTTGGGGGAATTGGAACAATAATAGGAATCCAGTTCCTGCATAATGAGAGAGGACAAATTCAATCACAAGGGATATCTAACAAGTACGGAGTAAATCTATAATAATGCTGATGATAATAGCGAGTGAAAAACTGAAAATCTTATAATATATCATCATCAAAATAATAAATCAATTCCCATGGTATGGTAGTCGGCACTTCAAATCAAAGGTGCGTGCCCATTAATTTAGCCATGACAGATCGAGACCATCATAGAGTAAGATAGATTTACCTAAATTATTAAGCATAAGAAATAGGATGATACCAACGAAATAAAACAAACTTTACATGAAACAAACAAGCAAAATGGATCAACGGAAACAAAGCACATGAACAGAAATAAATAAAGCAAAAAAATAGAATATTTCCAGAATAGCAGTACAATGATCAATAACATACCGAAACAATATGCACCAGTGTATGGGGGGAGAGAGAGAGAGAATGCCAGAATGGTCAACGGAAAGAGAAAGAGAGGAGTACAAGGGAGGGTGGATTTCACTATTAATCGAAGTGGCAAACGGACAAATCGGTTCGGTTTCTTTTGGTTTGAGCTAAGAATGTTAACTGGTCTACAGCGTTCAATTCGGTTCGGCTTGGTCAGATTTAGTTTCGGGTTGGGTCGGTATCGGTACGGGTTAATTAAGGCGGGTTCGGTACCATTTAAAAAAAATTAGGCCGACAATATATCTTGTTAAATAAAACTAAATAATTGAAGTTTTTCCCAATTGAAATATGTTATAGTTGTAACAAGTCATTAAATGTCATAATAACAAAGACAATAATAGGGTTTATTCGGGTTCCATTAAAATCAGTTTGGGATTATTCGGGTTTAGCTAATTCGGGTGAAAAATCGATTATGTTTGAGTTACAGGTTTCGAGTCGAAATCAGGCCGTTAAATTCGAGTCAAAAATTAAGTTCAATTCGGGTTATTTGTTTCGGATTAAAACGGGTCGACCCATTAATAGAATAAAATTCTAAGGATAAGTGATGATAGAAGAATATGTAACTTCATCTAAAAGAATCAAAATCAACCTCTTCTATACACATTAACTTCATCCGAACACCACTAGGCTACCTCAACTTTAACTTCGACAGATCTAAAATCAACAAGGAAGCAATCAACATATTTCATCATCATTAGGGAATCAAACAGATAGCTTATTTCACCATATCTCAACAGG
>ONZK01002193.1:43919-54610 GCA_900322385.1 Pharnaceum exiguum | reverse complement strand
AAATAGTTTCTCAGGCTTTATCTCACCCAGGAGTACCCTCCTTCTCAAATCAGGATTGTTTGCATCAGTTAGATTAAACAATATGGACCGACATTGCGCCTTGATTTTGCAGTCACTTCCAGCACACAACTTCTTATGAATCAAGGCTTCTATGGATGATGCAATCTGTTTGATGTCACGTGACGCAGCTGCGGCCTTGGTACTCTCATCTATAGCCTCATCAGCTACTTTAGATAGGGCATCAACTATACGCTGTCGAGAATTGTTCCTCGGAGTTGGAGCTGCATTATTCGCGGTACCCTCTTCTACAACATCAGATGCCTTGAGTTTGCTCAGAGGTTTAACTTCATCCACTTTCTGTTGATTAACAACTCCGCCTGATTTGTACCTCAGTCTGTTACATATTAATAATAGATTAGCCGCCTCTGACCCGATCTCAGACTTTGGATGGAAACTCAGTTTTTCAATGCAATTCATAAGCTTGGTATTCGAACTAAGAGCAAGCAAGGATGAAATACTACACTTCTTTATTTTTCCTAAGGCCTCTAGGCAGCGTGAATAGTCAGGATGACTTTCCGGGAGTTTCTTCAAAGCAACGGCATCGGCTGCTTTCTTAGCCACCGTAACCAACTCCACGAGCTCACTCATACTCAGTAAAGGCTTAATCACGATTCGTGGTTTAGTAACTAGTTTTGGTTTTTGGTGAAGTGTTTTGAGGCCACGATAAAAAGGGTTTTTAAGGCCAAAGGAGTTTTGTGGGTACAAAAGCATACTAGTCGTCATGATTAGGCTACTGTGAACAAGAACTACAGCAATTAATCAGAAAAGCTGATAGTTATATATGGAGAATCGACTCAAAATACTGCTAATTTGCTTAGATTAATGAATTGAAAACAAAAGGATTTCTTTTGTGGTTACTGGTTTGGAAGGAAGAGGTAGATTGAAGTAGGGTTTGATCGAATTTGTTTGTCGCAGTTAAAGAAAGTTCTGTAGTTTGATGCTTAAAGAATAACAGCGCCAAGTAAATATAAGGACGTATTTTTATAAATTGTTGTAGGCACAAAGGCGGTTAAGGAACCGAGCTATGGTAAGTTCTTGATTACTTGGGGATCAAGCTGTATCTTACCCATCCTTTTCGTAGTTTGAGATTTTTTTATTTTTTTGAAAGTGTTAACAAAGATAATTATTTGAGGGCGAATTGACGCGGTTTACATATATACAGTTGTCAAGGGTCTCTACCCTGCGTAAATATAAGCATGTCAATAGCCATAATAGTTTCCATCAAAAAAAAAAAAAACATCCATAATAATAGTAACAATAGTTACATTTTTTTTTGATCGAAATAATTACAGTATTAGTATTAGTATTTTAATAACATAACATTGATAAAAGATAATTCATAATTTCATATCATAACTACTAAATACAACAACCTCAAATTGATAAATACAACAACCCTTTTAAAATTTTTATAAATTGGACAAGTTTAACCCTTTCATTCTCCTTTTTATCCATCAATCCCCTCTTACAATCTCTCTCTAACATACTTGTGAAACCAATGATTTCTCTCTCTCTCCTAATACATAAACCCAAACCCCCCTTAAATCACTTCCCCTCAATTCAACTTTTTTGTGAAATCAAACTTTTAATAATTCTCACCTCCAACTTTCTCATTATCTTAACCAAAACTAATATCAACTAATTCTATAATAAGTTTTTCCGACGTTAATTTAACCCAAGACGATTATTGGGAGTTAAGATTTAACCCCACCCTCTACCGCCCCTCTCCCCGCCCGCGACCCACCCCCGACACTGAGTCGAGAGTTCATGTACACATGAACTCTCGACTTGTGTAGTCGAGAGTTCAAGTGTACATGAACTCTCGACTGATCGGTCTAGAGTTCATGTGTAAGTCAACTCTCGACTCATCAGTCTAGAGTTCATGTACACATGAACTCTAGACTCATCAGTCGAGAGTTCATGTGTAAATGAACTCTCGAATTGTGTGGTCGAGAGTTCATGTTGTAGTGAACTCTCGACTACAATTATGGGTGTGGTGGCGCGCGGGGAGAGGGGCGGTGGAGGGCGGCGATAAAACTTACCGTCCAATAATCGCTTTGGGTTAAGTTAGGCTCGAAAAACTTGTTGTAGAATTAGTTGACATTAATTTTAGTTAGGATAATGAGAAAGTTGGAGGAGAGAATTATTAAAAGTTTGATTTCACAAAAAGTTGAAGTGAGTGGAACAGATTTAAGGGGGGTTTGGGTTTATGTAGGAGAGAGAGAGAGAAATCTTTGGTTTCACAAAGAAGTGAGAGAGAAAGGGTATAAGAGGGGATTGATTGACAAAAAGGAAGGAAAGGTTAAACTGGTCCCATTTTGTAAATGTTTTAAAAGGGTTGTTGTATTTAGTAATTAGGGTTGTTGTATTGGAAGCCAAGGAAAGAAAGTTTCAAGTTTATCAGAAGAAAAAACTCGACTGCGTATTCTTCTGCTTGCTTTTCTTAACTGATGGCCCGACAGACGCATGTGTGCAGACATTTTCTTTGTAATAAAATTGGAGTTACAGAGAACATATAAACAGCTGATGTAGGATGTAGCATCGAATGCATATAATAAGCGGTCTATGGAACTTTCGCCCCTTCTTCCGCGTTTATCTTGATTGAACTATATGATAACTAAGTTGTTCAAGTTCAATTGATGTTTGATGGGGCAAATAGTAAAGGATTCAAATCAGTTTTATCATCTGGCCGAGACTAAAATATAATAGGATCACCTATATATCATAGTACAATGGCACTGTGTGACTACATCATGTTCCGCAACTACATATGCAGTTATGCACAACAGCATCATGATATGGAAATTTAAATCGAAATGCAATGCTATCAAAGCGTACAAATAACATCTAGCAGCCCACAAACTTGATGGAATACTGCATAAGCTATCTCTCTAAAAATGGAAGCAAAAGTAAAAGAAATGCAATCTGAAGTTCTGAAGTGAGCTGAGTCATTATACTCGTTTTATAGCCAATTTGTCGTTCTGGGAATTGAATGTCACCTAGTAGTTTAAAGTTTATGCACTAAGCACTCTGTCACCACACTCCTATCACTAGCCATATTAAGCACATCCAAATATCGAATGACCGAGGATCTGCCGCTAGGCACTCGACAGGTCAGAGCATTACTCACTGGGTCGTGGGCGAGCGCACTATTCATCTTGTAGGCACTCATATAGAATTATATCTACTGGACCATTAGAAAGAAGTATAAATGAGCTCTTTCATATTTGTTCGTAGTCGAGCGCACTATCCATCTGGTAGGAAACTCTGTCGAAATTTTTAAGAAAACTCATTTTCTATATTATTTTATTGTGCCCATAGCTTAGTGGCCTGAGTAGTAACTAGAGTATGATTGTACCAATTCCAGAAATTGTTCGCGGACGAGAAAGGTGAGGACATAGCTTGCACATTCAGCCTTTCCCCGTCTAGAACCTCTAGGATGATGGGATCTGCTTGTGGTGGGAGAGCGGTTCAAGTGATTGAGTGTTATCTCTGATAGGGTGATCAGCTTTGTGGAAAATTCATCTAATGTTTCATGGTATTAAGGACTAGTGAATACTTAGTCTCTCACCAAGTAAGTACTTATATTGCTTAGATCTCTATTATTTATATGTAAGTACTTATAAGGTCGGCTATTATCAGTATAAAGTTTAAGGTAAGGACTTATATTGCTTACATCTCTAGTTTTCTTTTACTGTTTGATTTCCCTGTCCACAAATCCCGAATTCTTATCCAGGCTCATTGGTTACTGGCTTTGTAATTTTCTCAGGTTTTTGACTCACAAGAGAAGGAGATGGAGTGATAGAAGAATGGAGAGAGAAAAGGGGATGAAGACAACCTTTTTTATGCTGCAAGAACGAGATGCCCAGAGCTTAGTGATGTATGCATGTTAGCAGAGCCATATTTTTCTTTAATAAGTTTCTTAATCTTCCCTCAAATAAGCAATTGCGTTGTACTTGTTTATCTTATTTCACCCATTTTGTAGGGGAGATGGTTTAAATATGAGGGAGATCTGCAATACCATACAGGGAACGCCAACTGGTAAGAGATATAGTTTTGATCTTCACAATATTTTCATGATGATCTTTCAATAACATAACATTTTGGTCTTGATGGGCTGAATTTGAAAAGGTGAGAGGGCCTATGCTGTTTCAAATCCGTTGTCCAGCTTAGTTAGAAGTTTTAATGAAACAAGCCTCAAGTGATTGTATTATCTACAGGAATATCTTTTCTGTGCCTTTTCTCTTGACTATCATATTCTTGGATAGTTTGGTGAAGTGGGTGTAGACGTCTGGGCCTCGTCACTACTAGGAGATCAGTAATCATTGTTCGATCTAGGTAAATTCAATTGTCCACCCGTTAGGTAGGTTTGAATGCTGATACTTAGAGTCGCCACCAATTTTATTTAAGTATAATTACTATTAGGAAAACAATTGGAAACCTTTTTATATTAGTGCTTTATTATAGCTATTGTGATATTTGTACGAAATGTAATTGAAATGCCTCTTACTTGCCATTTATTTACCGAAAGGACTATACCAAAGGGACAATACCGAAATGGACATTGGCAAGCAAGGTTTTAACCAGAAAACTGTAGTGGTTCGGGGGCAAAATTTGTACCTCTACTAGACAATTAATACGATTATATGGCTTTAACCATACAGATTGATTAAACAACCTAATAACAAATATTATCTAATTATGTCATCTTAAATCACATGCAATTTTGTAATTAGGCGAGGTATAAACATGCAACAATATTGCATTATTAGCACATAGAAGTTAATTTACATGTTAGTGATCACTTTGAACATTTATAGGCTACATTGCATGATATGGGTGATAATTGATAAAAAGGGGGTTAGTGCCTTCAGTACCTGAATCAGGGTTTATAGTAAGACTATCCAATGAACTATTTGCATGCAAAACAAGAGAAACATGACGTGATTTGCCTAATGAGTCCACAAATATGACAATAATGCAAGTATAAGCACGAAAGAATGCAAGGATGGGGGATATTAGGTGCAAAGTAACCAAGGTTTAGAGGGGTGGTTGTATACTAAGCTGGGTTTAGAGAGAGAAGGATGAACTCATCAAGTTCGGCGTCGTTGTAAATGGTGAGTTGGGGCTGTATTTATAGTGTAGGGTTGCTTGTGGAAAAAGACAGAATCGGAATCGGATAAAAATCCGAGGAAGAAACGTGCGCATGGCATGCGCACGTTTCGTGCGCGCCACGCACTGCCACATGGAAGATCGTGCGCCTGGCGCACGACTCCTGTGGGACCAGGAGTCTTCTGATCCGTCCGATCTGGATAACGCGTTTTGGGTTTTTTATCCGATATAATTTCATTATTTCGGCTGTTTTGAACTCGGTTTATGATAGAATTTAGGTTAATTCTTCGCCAAGAAACTAATTAATTAATCAGCTGACTTTTATGTGGGCCAGGCTGACTTTATATGGACTACGCTGACTTTATTGGAATGGGTTTGACTAATTAATTGACTAAAACCTTTAATGGGCTAAAATTAATCAATTTAAGGCCGAATATAGAAGTATTATATATGGAAATGATGAGGAAGACAAGGGGAAGATGATGGACACGACTACTAATCCCGTTTCTCAAGCTTTCAAACAATTTTCATTAAGAATAGTGTTAAAATAAATACCAAATACAAGTTAGGTTTACATCATAAGGTGTGACAAATATCCGGTAGAATTATCGTACTTACAGTTGGTTGATCCTTTATAATGTCCTTAAAAACATTCTCAACCACGAGCTTTGTGTACGGTGCCCTTTCATCTTTGTCTGTTGGCTACTGTTGGTCCTTTGTCTTTTATGAGTTTTGTATCGAGCTGATCTCCGATGAAGAATACGAATGATGTTAGGGTGGTTGAAAATTTAATTGATTTCGCTTTTTCCATTAATTCATTAATACAACATATTTATCAGCTTTGCCTTTGTATTAACATGTTTTTCTGTAGTATTCACTAAGTGGAGTAATAGCAGCCGTATAACTATGATCACTTGAAGCTTACTTTTGAATTGGGACAACAATTTGTTTAATAGGGACGACTGTGCATGTAGAGATTTGGATCAGCTCATCTGGAAAGAATAATGTGTTGTGATTGACTGGTTAATAATGTTCATATTGTTCATACTGGTGAAACACATACAAGGGACTTGATGGTCCCCACTTATTTTTCATTTATTATTCCACCAAGTCGAATTGGTTTGCCTTCTTGCACAGCGCATGCGCTTCAAACAGGATGGCATGATGAGTCATAATATTTGCCAATCTTTTCCTTTGTAATTGCTATCTTGAATTCTCTCGCATATACAACAACTACAACAACAACAACAACCGAGTATAAATCCCCACTAAATGGGGGTGCTCGGGGTCAGGATGTACCCATATAAGCCTTGTAATAGATGGCAAAACAATGACACACAGTCTTAGACAACTTCACAATTGCATCATGGGGATTGGGGAAGCAAGACATTATTCCATAACACAAAATGGGAAACTTAAAAAGGGGAAACAATCCTATAGGTGATAAGTGCCGTCCGAGGTGATAGTGTACCTTTCTAGCACATTCCAAGGGCGGACTTAATAACATTGTTCTTCTAAACCTGACATATTCCACAAATCAGACCTGAAAAAGAATGGGCTCGCAGCTACCATCATAAGAGTGAATATCATTAATTACTATAAACAAAACCATCTTCAAGACAAGATCTGCATGCATATTCACTTATTATGACAACTGAGCAAGATACTACTATTAATTATTTTACATTACAAAATTCATATTTGTATTTATTGAGAGGACATGTGCAACGAACACCCGATCATCTGCCACATTATAGAAAGTTCTTCATCGTTGTTTGCATGTTGACACGACTATGATTTTCCATAAATCAAAGCTCCATCAACGTAAGTACGTAACGCCTATCTCTATAACTTATCCGTCCAAAAACTCGCAGAAGTGCACACATATATGTGCTTATTTTAAACTGACAAGAACATTACTTCTGTTTTTCACTAGAATCATCACCGAAAACTACCACAAATCTCAATGCTTCAAGTCAAACCCAATGTTATAGTCATGTAAGGTCCCAAATATATGATAGTTTCATTGACTACGACAAATTCAAATCATCATAAAGAAAAAGTCAAATTGTGTATGCAACATGTTATTTCAGATAATCCAACCGTGGCCCTAGGCAAATAACTACTAGACTGCAAACATGATCTTACTAATCTCAAAAAATAATAATTTATTAAGCACTCAAAATGTGAGTAATTTGTTATTGTTCTCATTATTAAATAATACGGGATTAGATAAATTCCTGAACTCATACTCAATTCATGCCCTATAACAACAATGATAGATGTCAAAATTAACATACATATAGGGATGTGTATCTTCTAACTAAAGCCTGTAATTGGTGAGAGAACATTTGCTACGAATTGAATACCCCATAATCTGTCATTGTATAAACTCCTCAACTATATATACCCTTTTGTGGTAAAGGTTCTATACATAAAGAAATTTGTCAATGGATGAGCACTATTCTCAACAGCTCTCACGCATGATGTGATCTCAAGTTGTGGTGGAAGAAGAAACACATTAAATGAAGGTCTTGGTGTACAACAACCGTAACCGTAAGACTCATACTTGGTAGTGGAAAGAAACAAAAAATCCAACAATTCTGGACAATTTCTAATAAACTAAACCTCCAAATGCAACATATTGCATACGGTTTTTCTGTTGGGATTTGATCTTTTCATGTCGTGGTCCTTGTGGACGAGAAGGGTAACTTGAAGACTGTACAACCCAAAAATTATAAATAGAAAGATTGAAATTTTCACAATTTAGCAGCTTACATTGGCAATTTCCCCACACTCTCAAGGTACAACTTTTTGACATACCCACACAGTCACACGTCATGGACTTGAGCAAGAATTCTAATACTTCTGTATCGAAAATGCAATCAAATATTAAGCACTATTAAGGAGTTGCCATAAGGTCTGAACCCACGGAATATCAAAATAAGCATACACCTGCAAAAAATGGACATTTATTACTGACAGGTTTGCAGGGGTATGAATAATTACTTTAGTTGCAACCTCCACCAATCGATTGTTCATATGTACTTATGCACTATAAAAGTGAACACATATATGTGCTGATTTTAAACTGACAAAAACACCACTTCTGCTTGCCACTAGAAAGCAAATTTAATTGATATGATATAGAGAATCATCACCGAAAATTGCCACAAACCTCAATGCTTCAAGTCACACACCCAGGGTTATATTCATGTAAGATCCTTTGACTTGTACAGCTTCAAATCCTAAAGAAAAAGTCAAGAGTGAGTATGCAAACATGTTATCTCAAATACTGCCGGATTCGATAAACGTTTAACTCATACTCAATTCATTCCCAATAAAAACAATGATAGATGTGAAAATTAACATACGTAAAGGGATGTGTCTCTTCCAACAAAAAAAATACAAAAATAATTACCAGTCATAACCATAGAATTAAACTAACCCAACCTGATTAATTTGGGGTTGCAAGACTATTAGACAAATAACATGGATGAGTACACCATGTATCTTTCACATTATTACTGTTAGCTAGTAGTAAACCAAACCAAGTGACCGATCGATTAACTAGTTTGCGAGTGACTTAAACAGGAAACACGAACAAAAAAACTACTTGAAAAAGAAAGCATCAAACCTATTCTTTGACACTTCTCTCCTCAGTTCTCTACCCTAATCTCCTATAAATTCCAGCCCAATCATAGATCAACACTTCATTCCTTGTCTCAACCAACCATATACTCTAACTCTCTTAATTTTCATCACAATGGCATTCACCAATTTCTTTATAGCTGTCTTCACCTTCTTCTTAGCTTGCAATAAGTGGAAAATCATCATCTTCATCCGTAGACACAGAGTTGAAGAAAGGGGAAAAGAGGTCGCCCGCCAATCTCTCGCTCTCCCCCTCCTCCTCTTTCTCCCCTACCCCCTGCAACTTCAACTTACTCAGACCGCATCACTCACAATTTGTTATCACTTGGCCGACAACCTTTTTTCAAGATGAGAAACGCAACCAAAATTTCCAACACTAGGGCATGCATAACTTTCCCCAATGAATTCACCATTCATGGCCTTTGGCAACATAAATTTCTTCCTAAGACTTTCAGCGCCCTAAAGGAAACGTACGTGGACTGCCTGGGTGACCTCTTCAATACTAATCCAACTCTGAAAAGTAGTCTCTATAAGAGTTGGCCTGAACAATAGTTATCAAACATCGATTTAGTGCATGTGCAATATTTTACCAATTCATGTCTCTAATATATTAATTGGTCCATAGTAAAAAGGTCCAATAATATTGACGTAAATGAGTAGCTAAATCGTTTATGTAATGGGAACTTGATGTGTTTGCCGGAAATTAATCAATTTCGACTCTAATGAACTAATTAAATATAATTAATCAATCGAATTATTCACATGCACATGTTAAGTTCCAAGTCTTGATTATACAATATATATAAACAAGTCATAGACCATAAGAATAGTTTTCCTCAAACATATTTACATATTTATGTTGGCCTCTATATATAAAGTATATGAAAAACTTTCCAATCTACCAATGTGGGGTAAAACTTCATCTTTGCTTCACTTTAGACACAGATTATCCAATATTCTCCACTTAATCTATGTTACAAAGAATACTAATTGAAATTTACATAATAAGAGTGTTTCTCAATTTAAACTCGGCAATCATTCACAGCTGAAAGCTTACAGTGTTTCACCTCCCTTAGGATTATAGTCACTCGTAATTCTCCATCTCAAAATTAATGGAAGAATATTCGACTCGTGACACCATCTAAAACAACCAGTGTTAAATAAAAACTCATGTTGTGAAGTTTGGAGACACTTAATTAAATTACGGTGGCTTTTGGTGGAAGTGACAAATTAATCGTTGTTAGTCAAACGTGGAATGTGTTTAACATTAAAACAGAACAATTAATTGAACTGTAGCCACAAATTTCGAGTCTAAAATAAATAAACAAGAAATATATGAAACAAATTGAATTTTATTAATCAAAAAGTTGCAGTACAATTCTCTAAATAATCCTCTAATGCTGTCTCTAAATTTATTGATTGAGGGCCTAGGCTTGATCCCAATCAACTACAATTGTGTTTGAGTTTTTCCTAGAATGAAAATGGCTTGAATTTGATGAGTTTGTTATTCTCTCCCTAGAATGATGTCAGAAATGCTCTGCAATTTTGATGAGCTCTCTGTCCATGTCTTCTGGAATGAATTGGAAGGCTGTATTTATAGGAGAGTTTTCCTCCGTTTTCCAATCTGCGTGGGCTTGACCTGTTTCATCTAGACTTGACCTATATGACTACAAGCCAATTTGATAACTTGATAGTTTGGGCTTGATTTAGTAGTCAAATTTGACTTGGCCAATTTGATCAAAAGTGTTTGGGTAGGCCCAATATTTATTTAGGGACTTAAATTAATTAAATTAAAATAATAATTTTGATTTAGTTTAAAATAACTAATTTATATTTATTTGCACATTTAATAAATTTTATGTGCCTAG
>ONZK01002192.1:22882-36674 GCA_900322385.1 Pharnaceum exiguum | reverse complement strand
CGGACTGACTTATTTGGACTGGGCTGACTTTATTGGACTGGGTTTGACTAATTAATTGACTATTAACCATTAATGGGCTAAAATCAATCAATTTAAGGCCGAATATAGAAGTATTATGTACGGAAATGATCAGGAAAACGGGGGGAAGGTGATGGACACGACTACTAATCCCGTTTTTCAAGCTTTCAAAAAATTGTCATTAACAATAGTCTTAAAACAAATACCAAATGCAAGTTAGGTTTACATCATAAGGCGTAGCAAATACCCGGTAGAATTACCGTACTTACAGTAATATAGGCTTAATTATTAGGAATAATCCCTACTTGGGGCCATTATACTAAAATAATCCGAACTTGACATATTATTGGGAATATACGCTACTTGTACTACTTTCTCCCACAGTAGTTTAATAATGATCATCGGTGATCACTTGTCCGGCAAACACATGCTTATGTGGCAAAAAAGCACACTCTCATTCAGACTTGGCCTTGTGACTCATATCTTCTCTCTTTACGAACCTCAACTCTCCTTCCTATTCTGACAAAAAAATATGCTCCTTCCTATCCGTCTCTCTCATTCTCATTAGTACATCATTGACACTCTATTAGCATCATATTCTTCTTGTTTCTTTACTGCCCAAAGAATAAGCCCGTTGCTTAAATTTAAAAAAAGTCAGACCCATGGATTTGTAGCTAGAGCAAGCAATCACAAGTCACATGAAAATCCACAAAACACATCGATATGCCCTTTGTAGAAGGTAAGCTTTACAGATCTCAACAATGGCAACCACGTGGTGGTGTAAGAATCATTTTCTAGAGAATCAATCACATAATGCATTATGATATCAATTTATACCAATACAAACATTTAGAAATCACTCAAATACCCACATACTTCACTACGGTGCCGATGAAGTGCATTATCCAAACAAAAAATTGATCTTGCTACATCCATATTGCCAAATAAGCTCATGCAAAAAACCAACATAATTCATGTACACTGCACAAAACACCCAATTATACTATACCACCCAAAATCTCAGTAAAGGCAAAACTTCTGCAACCTTAGTGCTCATAAATTGGGGTAAGCTAGCAAATGACAATCTCATCACATATTGGGAGGAAAAGAGAAAAAACGAGGATGATTTGATTCTTGGCAAAAGAAGGATATACACCCATGAGAGCTATTAATTTTAGATGAATGTGGCTTTAATTTGGTATACTGTTTTGATTTGAGGCAAACTTAATTTGGGAAAAGAATTACAATTGAGATATTAGGGGGTTTGTAAAAAACTGGATAGCATAATTTAAGCCCAAAGAATTATGAATAAAATATAACAATTCAAAGATGAAAATTATTGTGTTGATGAAAAATGAGAAGGGATAATGGAGAGATTGAGAAAGAGAGAGAGAGACCGAAGACACAGAGAAGGTGAAATTAGTTGGGTATTTTCTTTCTCTTTTTGTGTTTAATTTGATTCGCAAGGTCAAGTCAACATGGAAGTGTGTTTTATTGCCACATAAGCGTAGATTTGCCGGAAAAGTGACCACCGATGATCATTAACTGCTATGGGAGAAAGTAGTAAAAGTAGGGATTATTCCCAATAATATTTTAACTTCAAATTATTTTGGCATAGGAGAACGTAGTAGAATTAAGGATAATGGCCCCAAGTAGGGATTGTTTTGTTACGTAATATATATTATCATATAATAATATATTATATATTACAGACCATATTCCGTACAAGAGGGATTGTAGAAGCCAAAATTTTGACGGTTAGTTTTTAAAAGAAAAATTGTTAAAATCTTAAAACCCATTAAAAGCTTGAAAACGATGAAAACGTATAAAAATTAAGTCATTGTCACCATTTTTCAATTGGAGATGTATTTTGATAAACTTTGTTATCTTTAGGGGTCATTGGGTATTGTATGTGCTTAATCCCAAGGCAAATGTGGCTTACTAGTTTGACTCTATACATAAAGAACCTTTAGAGTACAAGGATTTCAAGAGTATAATCGAAGGGTAAGATCTTCTAAATCTTTGTTTTTTCTTTTGATGGACAAATCTTAAGTTGGGCTAACCAATCAAACTGACTTGACTAGGTAGTCTCGTTATCTCCTAATTTGGAATGCATATATTATTCTTTGAATGTATAAAACCTTCGCATCGGGATGAATCAATATCATAAGTTGAATGGTAATCACTCTAATAAACAGTAGCCCCTAACTGGATCACAATGAAGGTAATCATTGATCCAAGAGTAATAATTCCTCTCAATTCTATTATATGATTAGGGCCGGACCGTCATATTTAGAGGCCTTATGCAAAATTAGTTATGAGGCCCTTATAAATTATCTAATTATATATAAATTTTTAAAACTCTCCGATTAAAATTATGTAAAATAAATAGTAACTTTTGTTTTTTCATAGATCAACTATAAGGTACTAAGCTTTTAAAAAAATTAAATACAGAACTAATGTTCCTTTGAAACACAAAAATAAATCACCATTCTGGTGTATTTTCAAAAGAAAAAGCATACAGTACTAAAAATTATAGTGGGACGTGCGCTAAATTAAACGATTTGCGGTAAGCTGGTGGGAGGAGGACACAAAAAGATAAAAAGGAAACACAAATCTGGAGAACAAATTGGTGGGGCCCACGCAGAATCTCACTATTACAAAAAAATTACGTGCGCGGGCATGAGTCTCAAACCCGAATAAACGTTGCACGCTGACCATCACTTTACCAGCTGGACTACAAGAGGTTAATAATATTTGACTGACGCTTAATGTATATTACCGGATTCAGAACCGGAGGCCCCAAAAAACGGAGGCCCTGTGCCGTTGCTCCGCTCGCACCTGCTCAAATATGGCGCTGTATATGATTCATCTAGTTTCATTGAATTTTGTATAATGTTTTTCTTTAAGCATCATAAGCAGCCTACGGGTTGTTTACTCTGTGGATACTATGTGATGAAGTCTATGAAAGGCGTTGTTTCGCTGAAAAGGCAAGATATTGAGTTCGCTACGGTTAGTTTGTAGCTTCCTTTTTGAATGTACAATGAATCCGCAGATTGAGGGGATTGTTGTTTTATTGGATTTCTATTATATTCTGTTTTTTAAGAGAATTGGGATCAAATGCACAGTTGAATGTATTCTTATTATGTGCACTTGCATATAATTAGTATATTATTTCTCAGCTCTTGAATCATGAGTTTAGAGTCTTTTTGTATTAGCCGATTATCACTTGGCCGGGCATTAGAGTCTTTTGGGTTAGCCAATTGTCGATTGGGCTGTAGCTATATGCAGGTATCATCTTGGCTAGATTAGAGTCTTTTGGGTTAGCCAATTATGTGCTGCAGCTTCATCTACTATGTTCTGTTAAGTTTTTAGGATTATGGCAACCAAGATAAAATAAAATTTGAGAATAGAGGAGGAATATGATACAAAAGCCATAGCAAAAATCTTTAGTAAAGCTGTAGACTAGAATTGAGAAAGATCAAGTTTGTTTATGAGGTGTTTTATTTTATTAAACTACTTCGGAAATTATACTTGTATTGTGTAATGATTAATTTCATAGTGGAGATGTGGTTTTTCTCCCGGTTTTCCGGGTTTTCACATATATCTTGGTATTCATGTTTTTCTATTGTTGTTTAAGTTATCACCATATTTCCTAACACACACAACAATTGCAATGGAGACTCAAGGAATGTAACTATTAATTGTGTTCATTCATTCATATGAATAAACCCTTTTAAATCTTACAAGTTCAACATATTACATCACATATTTCCTCATTGCCCCCTCGTTCTTGTGTCCGTGATGGAGTGAAAGATTTATTCTCATGGCATTATATCCATGGGTGACATTACTCTTACCATAATTAACAACTTCCAATCAGCCATCTCAATAGACTAGGCAGAAGAGTTAAAGACCAGTTAAGCTATACCTAAGCGGCTACACCACAGTTTGTTGGGACAAAAGGGCGAGGCAAACAAAAGAAGTTCATTTGGTAGTTGGAAATATTTTCTTTACCTTTGGCACCAGAAACTGGTCGGGACTCCGGGAGGCAGAGAGCTCAGTTCTAATAGTTCGGCCTTTTGGTGTTGACACGAGTGGGCGAGGCAAAAAGATTAGTTGATAGCCAAGGGAACGAGATGGGTGATCGGTAACGGGGAGAAGGTGCGAGCGTGGGAGATGTCTTGGTTGCCTAGGGCAACCTCCCACAAGGTGCTTACTCCGTTGGCTGCAAATGACCCAAATATGACTGTAGCTTCGTTGATAAACAGACAAGATAGATGCTGGGATGTTAGTCTGATACGAGAGCTATTTCTGCCTGAAGATGTGGATGCATTTTGCAAATACCCTTGTGTGATCGTTGGCCAGAAGATAGGCTAATGTGGTGCCATGAAGCTTCTAGGGAATTCTCAGTTAGATCAGCCTATTTTGCTATTCGTGAACGTAAAGTTTCTGAGAGTGGTTTGGTTGATGATAATCTTGGAGTGGGTTCTGTATGGCCTAAATTATGGAAGCTGGACATTCCTCCCCGGATTCGAATGTTTGCTTGGCGGGTTATGCAGGGTGCCGTCCCTTCCAAAGAAAATTTAGTCATTCGTGTTCACAATATTGATGTACGCTGCGACCTATGTGGTGCTACTGAAGAATCTACTATCCATGCATTAGTTGAATGCCCGGTGGCAGCGGCGCTATGGAACTCGAGTCCCTGGCGTTTCAACCTGTGGGATGCTAGAGGGTTGACAGCTAAGGAATGGATTGTTCGTGCTCTTACTAATCCTGACTATATTGATCCTGGTTTGTTCATCGCTGCTGCGTGGATGATTTGGAATTCCAGGTGTAGTGGTGTTCACAGTGATGTGGCGAAAATGGCGAGTGATCTTAATGGTACAACAAGATTCATAAATGCATACAGAGCGGCCAATAGGAGGAGTGAACATACGATTGTCAGTTTGCAAAGTGTGTGGAAACCACCTCCCAGTGGTGTTTGGAAACTGAATTGCGACGCAGGCCAGCTCGGAGATTGGGGAGTTGGATGGGGAGCAGTTATTAGAGATCATGAAGGGAATCTGAAAGCCTTAGCAGTTCATCAAGAGGGAGCTCCTACCACGGGTGTGTTCGATGCTGAGTTTCAGGAAGCGAAGGCGATGCTCTTTGGGATGCGCTTGGCCTTGGATACTTCCTACCGTTCCATCATGGTGGAATGCGACTGCCTTGGAGTAATTTCAAAGATAACACAGAAAAAGTTTCCACGGTCTCCTCTCGGCTTTGTTTTAGCTGACATTTTTTCGCTCTCTAGTTCTTTCGACTATATTGTTTTTTCTCATATTCGTAGAATAGGTAATAAGGTCGCAGATAGGCTAGCTAAACTACAACCATATGATTTAAATGAGCGCTTTTGGTTGGAGGATTGGCTAGAGGAAGTAGAGGACCTAGCATGTAATGATTTTGCGAGTAATATTTCAATGAATTAATCCACCTTTGGTGGATCTCAAAAAAAAAAAAAAATAGTTCGGCCTTTTGGTGTTGACACTAGTGGGCGAGGCAAAAAGATTAGTTGATAAACACTTTTTATGCCTTTGCTGTAATCAAATGGTCTCTGTGGTAGAGTAGAGAGAGAGTGCAAAATCCGTTACTCTGTTAGTACAGAGGAAGTATATGTATGTATTTGGTAAGGTATTTAGAGTTTTTAATATTTTTGGTAAAATTTAAATTTGATATGGTCCAATTTTTTATTGTAAAAAAATAAAAGGGAGTTAAACTGCACATCCTTATTAACTTGTGGAGGTAATTTGCAATAATGAAAACGTAAGAAGTTTAATTGTACATTTCATTATAAGGAGTCTATTTACCGATTTCAAAAAAAAAAAAAGAAATCTATTTACCACTTTCCCGAATTTCCACTATAAACAAACCGTTGGCCAACTCTCTTCGGTCCAACCGATCTGTCCCGGTTTTGAACGAACCAGACGAGCTATCAATTTCCCTCCCCAATTTCGAAATTCAAATAAATCACCCCAAAACCCAAAAAAACGCCTCCCTTCCTTAGTTCCCTTCATAAAATCCTTCCCCTTTCCTCTCACTCTCCAAAAACGCATACACCGTACCATAAGTCCATAATCAGCAAAGATCACACACACTAACTGCACCTAAACGCTCAATCACTCCCAACAACAAACAATAACAATAACAACTTTTCACAAAACCACTCACAATAACAAACAAACTGAAACAAACACTCTCTCAGTCAATAATCAGTCACACTGACACACAACAAACGCACGCGCACTCCACTCTCTCTCTCCTATTAATTTCTTTCTATCAAAGCAAATCAAATTAAATGAGTCAACAACATTTTCAACAAGAATAAAATCATAATGCCGTCAGTGAGTTACTGCGACGTGATATCGTACCTGTGGAGGTCAATCCAAGTAGTAATGGGTGGTTGTTTCTTTGACTGCTTTCGTGTCCGACACCGCCACGACGACACTTCTACCAATCCCCGCCCTCATCATCCTCACCATACTCATTTCCTTCTCCCCACTACTGTACGTACACGTACACTTTCCCCCCTTTTTCTTGTATTTTCTTGTTTTGTTTATGTTTATTGGGGGGCATTCTTGGAATTTGATATTGGCATTTTCTTTTATTAATTTTGATGATGATGTGGCAGGAGGACGATGGGTCAGATGAAAAGAAGCAAGCGTTACTGTCTGCAGAGGAACAAGGTATATGATTAATATAAAGATAATAATATAGTTTATTCAAGTTAGCTAATGTTATTGTTTTGATACTGATTTATTTTCTTGATTGATGGGTGTGTTAATTTAATTTAATGAATGAATGAATGCAGAGAATGGTGGTGAGTGTAGTAGTGTGGAGGAGCAGAAGAAGGTGGGGCCAAGTGAGATTGATGATCAAGGGCTTGTGGAACAAGTATGTTAACACTGTCTTCTTGAGTGTTGCTTTTTAATAATTTGTTTATTACAGTACATTTTGTGTTATTTTATGGTGTGTTATGCAATTATTACTGTCTGTGTGATTGTGCTGTGCTGTTATTTTTGTGGGCAATAGTTGAAATTGCGGTTGGTTAAATACTTTGTTTGTTTTGATTTGGAAATGAATTTGTTCTGTTCGGTATTGTTGTGTAATTTTCACTTTAGTATGTCCAAGCAAGTTTGCAATGAATAGAGCGAAGCGATAATAAGAGTGGTGTGGTGGATTTTAGGTTTATGTATAAGTAAACTTGAGTGAAAGATGTATTTCTATCGGCAGGCGCTCTGGTTGTTGCAATGACTAGTGACTTAGTGAGTGAATGATGCCCCGTCGTTTTTTTTATGTCAAAAAGCTTCAAATATAGCGTGCGTTTGGTCCTGAGTCCTGTATGTGTGTGTGATGATGATTCATGAATGTGAAAGTCAAGTCAATTCTGCAGGCATTTGTTGACTTCTTTGAGTTCATATGCTTGCTTTACATCCATTTGTGCATTTTAATTAGATAGATATCTATTGTAGTTTTGGGACAGTATGTATGTATGGTTCCTTGTTGCTGAACAGGTGTATTGTTTTGCACTTTGGGATCGAGTCACTTTTCTGGCTTCCTTGTAGACCAAGGCCACGGGAGCTTTTGTAGGCCAACCTTTGAGTGTTTTACAAATGAATTGGTCTAACTTGTAATTGTTCGTTTATGAGGACGGCTTGTCCTCCATACTTATCAATGAAAGTTTTTTTCTTATCTAAAAGAAAAAAGATTGTTTTGCACTGATTTGTTGCCAAGTGGTTGTTGTTCAAGGGTTGTATGCTTTGGCTTTGTATGCAATTGGTGTAGTATAGGGTTGCCGACGCATATGAAGCTTTTGTTAAGTGATGTGTGTATGAAACACCTGTGTATGTGTCATGCATGATGATGATCCAGTACAAAACTATGCATTTGATTTTGAGTGGCTGTTAAACTGTTTTGACTAGTGCGAGCCTGGGTGACCAGCCTCGAAAATCTTTACTACAGACGCATACCATTGTTTAAGTTTTGATTGACGCCTTCATTTGTGAAAGTTTGAACTGGTGATAATTGAATTGATATCATTTGATTGGAAAATATTTTGGTGAACAAATTTAAATGTGAATTTTTCTGGCTGCTTCGCTTCAGTTGTTTGGCATTTTTGCATGGATTTAAGAATAAATATCTGTCTTTTAGTTTTGGCCCTGATTATATAAGACTTGTTGCTCCAATCACAGAGTAGATGTGATGTATATCCTTGGAAAAACAGATCTGAACATGCTTGCTTATACGTCAGGTTTAGCGTTGTGATGGTATACTCATTTAACTGCTTTAAGAAACCTTTATCCAGTAAACCCGTCAAGGTTTCGTTCAAAATTGACATACCAGGGGTAGTGGGGTAAAAAAGTTCTGTAATGTACTTGCCTGCTATACAAAAGTAATTATAACTAATAAACATAATTGTTTGCTGTGGTTGAGCTAGGCCAAGTTTCTTAAAGCTTGGGGAACTTTACCTGAGACTCCTGCTGAAATTCGCAAAGCAGTCAGATTTGCTGAAAACTTGGTGGAATCAGATGTACAAATTCCTTCAACGGTAAAGCTTTCATCAGGGTCCTCTATTGAGTGTCAGGAAGCAGGATATTTTGTTGAGCAACAAAGTCCTGATGTGACAGAGTCTTCACATGAGACTCCTGCTGAAATTCGCAAAGCAGTCAGATTTGCTGAAAACTTGGTGGAATCAGATGTACAAACTCCTTCAATGGTAAAGCTTTCATCAGGGTCCTCTACTGACTGTCAGGAAGCAGGAGATTTTGTTGAGCAACAAAGTCCTGTTATGGCAGAGTCTTCACCAGAGACTCCAGCTGACTTCCTGCACAAGAACGTTGTTCCTCGAATTGTCGAGGCATCTGGTTCAGATAGTTATTCAAGTGCTCTGGAGTCCTCGCCAGAGACTCCTGAAGAAGGTCATGGTACAGTTGCTACTGCTGAATGTCTGGAGAAGTCAGATATGCATAGAGCTGGCAGTTTGCTAAAATCTTCTCCTAACCCAACTCCTAGGAAGATAACCGATGACATGCAAACACCAGGAACTGTATTCGCAACGAATATGAAAAGTTTGACGAAAGGAAATGCCCGAATTCGATCCCAGTACGTCTACACTGTCTTGGGGCCAATTGAGAATCTGTGTTCTGAGGAAGAGTTGGAGAAAGCACAGCCTGTTCACGAGGATTCAATTGATCCTGAAGGAGAACACCTCTCAGAACATGTAAATGCAACTCCTTACTTCTCAATGACTTCCAAAGGAAAGTCTGCCAAAAAGGAATCTCTAGGGGATGTGAGTTTGTCTACTTGGCTTAAGCCTCCACGCCCTGGTGATAATGGTGATAGGCGTAACCCTGGAGCTGTCAGCAGCAGGAAGCTTAGTATTGGTAGATTCACAATTGAAGAGAAGCCTATTGTTAGGTGGATTGCTACTGACTTGAACAAAGAGGAGGAAACTTCCCAAGTCTCACCGAAGTGGTGGGGTGGTAATGGAATTCCGAATTCAACTACTAAATACAAGGAGGTCCATTTGTTCACTCTTAAACTTCTTTCATCCTCTTTTCTGCTCTTAGAACTTCTCTAAAATACTTTCTGTGTTTACAGGACCAGAAGGTCTGTTGGCATGCTACCCCATTCGAGGAGAGGCTGGAAAAAGCACTGTCCGAGGATACTTGTGTGCCGCAAAGGTAACTACTAACCCGTGAATTCTGAGTTTCTTGAGCTTGGCTGTGGGGTGGTGTACTAGCACTTCCAAGAAAAGATATGACCAATTTCATGGTTTACTTAGCTATGCTTGAGAAACAGCAAAGTCTTAAGCAAATTTCTGAGCTCCCTTAGTTCCTTTTTCTTTAGTTTGGGGCCAATTTCTCTGTCGTGGAGAATTAAAGTGTTAGGGTTCACATCTGTTCAGGGTTGCATCACCTGCACGTTATGATAATCGTTGCAGCTTTTTATTAAATACAAGTCTACCTCCCTTCACTATTCGTGTGTTTTCTTGTCTGTAGGAAGTCCATTGCTGGTACACCGTTGCTGTTTGAAGAAGAAGGAGATGATACAGCTACATCCCAGATGCAGTCGACAAACATCCTCGAATCCGTGATTTCTTCCTGATGCACTGTTACCTGGATTTCCATCAGGACATGGATATTCTTTCTTTTAGGAGTATCATCAATATAGTGACTAGAGTAACTTCAGCTATGTTACTTGAACTGTAGTTTCTTATCCTGTAGTTGTGAGAGTGTTTGAAATACCAAAACCGACTTGATTTGGGTGTACAGTAGAACATATTCTTTCAATCCAAATTCATACAGATTACAGGGTACAGATTTTAGCACTGCGTCAATTTAAATGCTTATCATATACATAGTGGGGCTTGATGCCAGTATTTTTGACACCGAGTATTTGTTTTTTCTCAATTTTCCTTCAATTATTTCAAATGGGGGTTTGAATTGAAGCTTCTCACTTGTTTGCCTAAGCAGAAAATGTCGTGTTAGATTAGTCCAATTTCATTTCAAACCATCGGAACAACATCAAATTTGGAGTTCCTATGGCATCTTCTTGATGTGGTGGGTGATGACTGCTGATGAGTTATACATTTTGTTGTTTTGTTTACAGTTGCCTTTATGCAGATTTATTTTCATTATTGTAAATCAAAAACTTTTTGTTATTTTCATTTCATCGGTAATAATTAATATACGGAGTAATAATACACGATCAAAATTTAACTAATTTTACCCATTAATTCTTAGGTGTACCTAATGTAACTTTACCTCACCTCGGATGTTTCTTTGTAAAGCATTACAAATGTATATCGCTTTGCTTATTTTTTTGGTGTATAAAAGGGGTATGTCGCTTTGGAGAGGTTATCACCTCGAGGTGTACCACTTTTGGTACACCCCTCTCACAAATACCCATCAAAAAAATATATTTTTATTTAAAAGAAATATATGTTGTGAAACTATAGATGAGAGGGAATGAAGAAATAGAGATATCTCTTTGTTATTGCATATGACTGTATATATCTTATATCTTATTATACATATATATATATAGGAGGCATGTTTCGGGAGCTCTAAAGCATGACACATAGGACAAATTACACTAGAGGTATTTTTCAGGAGCTCTAAGGTAAGCCACCTAGGATGGAGAGCTCTAAGCTATGCCACATAGGAATATTAGGAGTTAATGAAAAAGTGACAACAAAAAAAAAATCCACCTAGGATAATGTTTTTTATTTTTAAAAATGATTACGTTCCCAAAAAAAAATGTTAGAATTCAATCCCTTACAAACTCAAGTTTCTGACTATGCTATGCATGCTATTAGAATTTGAGTTGGACTCACATTGAATCATGATCGGTTTCGTAATTTAAAACTCACCCACAAAGTTATCTTTGAGGTTAACAAACATTATCACATTAGCTATTGTCGAGTATGGGAAACATGTTAGCTATTTTTACCTCATATATACACTCATCACTCATGAACGAAATTATCATATGACAAATGTAGTTAATATAAAAAACAAATCCAATGAGAGTTTGAGTACGTTGCAATTTGGATACTCCAACTCAATCTCATGTAATTAATCGTCAAACAATAGTAAAAAACGTAGCATCTAACTGTTGTTAGTTCTTCGCTTGATTGTTTTGTTGATCGGCTTGAAAGCCAGACCGAACTTAACATATGTTTGAACTTATCAAACTTAACTAAACTGAAATACTTTAAAGTTAAAATACATTTAACTGAAAATACACAATTGAAATAGTATTTTTCTGAATCAATTCAATTTTTTTCTATTCAGTTTTAGTTATAGTTTTAACTGTATTTAGTTTTTCCAATTCAATTTACTATTTTTCAATAAGAAGGGTCTAACATTTCGCTAGGATTACGATAATTACTTCGCACATAAGAGAATAAACTAAAAGTGAACTGAACTATAAAAGAACAATTAAAATTATACCAAAGACTGAATGAATTGAAAATACTAAGCACAATTGTAACACTGCAAAAAAACATAGCCCGACTAAAATTTCCTGTAAATTAAACTGAGAAAATTATAAAGTAAATATTAAGATCAAAAAAGCAAATGATAGTGAGGTTTTTATAATTTATAGGTGTACTACATCAAAAAGACTTAAAAAGAACTACGTAAATTAAATTATGTTTTTTTTGTGCACATAATTTAAGTTTAACAATATTTATTAAGGCATAATAAATTTAAATTTGTTCAAAAACACTATATAAAAGAACATAAAAATTATCATCTAATAACTGAGAAGTCAATAATAATTTCATTTTTGTGTTAAATAACAAAGAATAATAAACAAAAGATTTATAAAATTGTGGACCGTGCAACGCACGGGCAAGAAAACTAGTTATATATATATATAAGAGACATTTTTCAGGAGTTTTAAATCATGCCACATAGGACCGAATGCACTAGAGGCATTTTTAGGATCTCTAAGCTATGCCACATGGGACAAAGCAATCTGAGCTATGCCAAATAGGAATAAATAAAAAACACCAATGAAAAATTTTATTTTGTAAAAAGAAAAACTAGAATGTGTTATGAATAATATAGTGTGGATGTACACACCCCTTCACTAGATGCAGTTATTATAGATTGTATGGGATAACTACCATTGTACCCTATATATACTACATGGCAATGAGATAATGACAATCATTCAGATCCCATTCTCTACCTCTTTCTCTTCTGTTTACAACACGTTATCAGCACGAATTGCTCTAATACCCTAATAGTGAAATACCGAAAAGAAAAAAAGTTATCCAATCGAAACCAGATTCATCTGTACATGAGAAGATTGTTCCATATGTTAATTACTCATGACTTCATGAGTAGTTCATACTGATGATCGGTCATCATGATATACTGATGGTTCGTGTCCGAGGAAGCCATGAACTGTAACAATTTAACAATTGTTACGACATCATAAGGATAAAGATAAGTCTTAAGTTTTCTGTCTTTTATATTCTTTATTTATATTGAAAAGTATTAATTTGACAGAAACATACCCTCCATGAAATAAATTACTAAGCCGAGTTCAGCCACCATACTATATGATAGAAAAACGTGTATTAATTGGTTGTATGGGTCTTCTGTCTCCATTTTTCTCAATCCAAATTGGCATGGTATGTTGATCTTGTCTATGCAGTACTTACTAGTTACTACACATCATATACGTTGTCAATCAAGGGTGAATGCATGTGTCTCTTACCATTGCTTATTTGACACTTGTTCTACTATCTTTTAAGTTTGACACTTTGATTGTGTCCCTGATGAACTTCGATTTTTTTAGCGGTTGACGAAATTTAACGTTTTTTTTATTGCTTTTAGCGGTTGATAAAAAAAAAAAAAACATCAGTTGAAGTTTATGTTTGGAGATGTACAATTGTTGGGTTAATTCTTGAATGCCGGAAGATTATTGGCAAGTATAGAGATACAGAGTTTCTCCTGAAAGTTGATCAGTATGATATACAGAGAAACGGGTAAAACTTACACATTTGAATCTGATGATCATGCTTTGAAGCGGTTCAGAGTTGCAGTTGTCATAACTAGTTTTCAATCAACGAAAGTTCTTTGAGATATATATTTGGGCGTGATTAATATTTTACTCGTAATGTGTCTGGCGTAGAAATGAAGTCGACTAGTCAATTGCCATGATAATTTTTTTGAGTGTGGCCTTTTACATTGAATAAAACTACTATTTTTTTTTT
>ONZK01002191.1:30659-42808 GCA_900322385.1 Pharnaceum exiguum | reverse complement strand
TAATGAAAGACATAACAATTGATAAATTTAATTATATACTAAAAGATATTGTATATATATAGTTACCATATATAATTCGCCATCAAAAAGTTGCCATAGATAATACTTTTTTTTTTTAGATTTTCTTTGTGGGAAAAATACAAAAATGACATGGCAGCTTAGGTGGCGCATTGTACACTGAGGAAAAAGTTCCTCTTTAAATAACTATTATAGATTATAGATTGTTGTTTTTGTTATTTTAACATTATATAATCACACACAAAATAATAAATAAATAAATAAATAAATAATTATAATTAGATATATCTAAAAAAATTACATTTTTCAGTTAACTAAGTTAAGTTAAGGTAAGTTTAAATTTAAGTTTAAGTTCAAGTTTAAGTTCAAGATCAAGTTCAAGTTCAAGTTCAAGTTAAGTTAAGTTAAGTTAAGTTAAGTTTAAGTTTAAGTTAAGTTAAATTAAGGTGTGTTAAAGTTGAGTTGAGTTGAGTTGAGTTAATTAAGTTAAGTTAAAGTTGATTTGAGTTGAGTTAATTTGAGTTAATTAAGTTAAGTTAAAGTTAAGTTAAGTTAAGTTAAGTTCAGTTCAGTTCCATTCAGTTCAGTTCCATTCAGTAAAGTTCAGCTGTACAGAACGGGGCCTCAATAAGTAAAGGCAAAATTGAGTTAAATGAGAGAAGGAAAAGAAGGAGGAATACGGTGAAATGGGAGTCACGTTCATGTTCTTTAACCACATAAGCAACCTTTCACCTGAAAATAGTTTTTCGGCCATCATTAATCTGCTCAGGTGAAAAGTCGGACAAGTTGGGATTATTCTGAGAAATATGCTAACTTGGGATTATTTTGATATTATTCCCAACAATTTTGCCATAAGTAAACTGTTCATTATTGTCCAAAAGAAAATAATGTTGACACCTCATGAGTCATGAGTCATGACTAAGGATATCAGTTAAACTGAGAATCCACATATAACCGCTTAATTAGAATTGAGTTAGGGCAAATTTATCCTAATAACTCACTTGAAATTATACACCAATTTTTATTCACATCAACTTATACCCTACTTGCAACTTTATTTACACTTTCACATCATCCCTAAAACTTTGTTACAACTCCTTTGAACTTATGCACATTGGTTATCTCATCCAATTTTTAAATATTTTATTTTAAAAAAAGTTTGGATGTGTATGATTTTGAGAAAAAATAAAATAAAATAATAACCATACATATATATAGTGAAAGAGAGAGAGAGTTGCAAGGTGAGACTTTACCAAAGTTGCATAATGATTATCCCTGCAATTGTGGTTGCAACTCTCTTACAACCCATTAAAGTTGTAAGGATAAAGTTCCCCTTAATGGAAGATAACCCGGATGAAAATGTAGGTGTGAAGAGTTGAAGAGTGAAGACTGACGAGTGAAGCAGAGTGATAAATGGCATAATCAGGTCTCGAATAATGACTAGGACCCCACTTGATACTCACCCATTTAACATAGTAAAAATTTCTTTAAATTATGAAAACATTTATGTAAATAAATTTGATATATCCAAAGAAAAATTATTTATTTCATAGATGAAAATTTGTGTTTACTCATTTAATTTGCGTTTTACAAACGTGATTTTAAAATTTGATATTTTTCTATTGTAAAGTGGTCCTTTTAATTTAATTGTTTTTCCTTGTTTGGACAGATGTATAGGATTGAAAAAAACACACAACTAGTTTTTTTTTTTTTACCCTTTTATCTATATGTAGGACTTATTTTACCAGTTTTTGTTCAATTATGTTGACTAAAATTCAATTGAATCGTTTCAAATATATATGTTCAGCTCAAGAGTCCCTTAATATTTTACAGCGATAATTTAATTATGTTTCAGGATTCTATTCAAATACAATATAAAAGGGAATGTAAAGTGACAAGGGACTTGTACTTCGTAGTTTTTCTTCTTCTTCTTCTTTTTCTTTTAATTGGGTGCATTTTAGGTCCTATTTGAGATTGTCGGGTGTTTTTAGTTTTTAGTTTTCAAATGTTTACTTCATAAGAACGAAGACATGATATGTTATAAAAAAAAAGCATAATGAAGGTGTTGGCAAACAGGACTCTTACTAGTCTGGATAAAACAATGGAGAGCCGATGGTTATTAATGTGATTGGCTACCACGGGATCCAACCAACATGCTTCAATTCAAGCACATCTAAAGAGGCAGTGGCGGAGCCACGTTGGTGTTAGGTGGTGCACGGCCACCACATGGCGTCGGGAAAAAAAATTAAAATACGTTTACAATAAAAGGAAACAGGTGCATTGCATTAGGTGATAGATAGAAGGTGCATCCCAAAAAAAATCCAGACAGGCACGATGGCTCAGCGGTAACGGCACGTTATTTCATTTTCAGCAACGTCTGTTCGATTCCTAGCACCAACCAATTTCTTTTTTTCCTTATCTCATTTTCGGTTTTTATTTTTCCCTAACTTAAACTTAAATACCCTAAAACCCCAACTATCATGTCATTTCCTATTCCCTAATCTGACGACTCTTCCTTCTCCCACACCCTCTTTGGTTTCCTTTATCAATTGAAACCTCAGGTAAGGGAGGTTAAGGAGAGAGAGTGTAATTGCTCTTATTCTTGAGTATTATATTGGTTATGGGATAAAAATATTTGTTGGGTTAACAGATTGTTTGATTGAGGTGACCCTCCAATAAAAATCTGGTATCTCTTTCAATTGTAATGGATGGATGGGTTCTGGAAAATGGAAAATATATAAAATAAATTGTAGAAGTATATTTGGTATATATTTCTATTTACAAAAAATTGATCTGTTTTTCATTTTTGAAGGGAAAATATTAATGTGGGGGTGAATTGCTCAAGTACAATAACTTACGAGTTTTAATTGCTACAATTTCTAAGGGGTTTAATTGCACGATTGAGGTTAGTTAAAGGGGTGGGTTGCCGCTTTCGCCGATTTTTTCATATATAAAGTGTGCACCACATGGTATAGTTTTCTTGCTCCGCCTCTGAAGAGAGGCACTAATGTCGGTGAGAATCTTACCCCTCCTTAACCTTATGTTGAGGGCTTGCTCTTTCTATCACTTCAGTAACTCCTTCTTCACTACAATCTTCAAAGCACATTTAGCACTCAAACCCGCGTACAAGTTAAGGTTGTCTTTTATTCATCCATATTGTTAAAGTTCAAGTTTTTTTCACTTAAATGAAGAAGTTTTTACTTCAGCTCATTCAATTTTAGTTATAACTTAACTACATTAATTTTTTGTCTCAATTCAATAATTTCACTTCAGTGTACTTACAGAGTTACAGTCTTATAGACGACCAATTCATTGAGATCGATTTCGATGACTCTTGGGGAGAGGTTACAAAGGGATTTCCTCTTCATTAAGCTACGTTGCACATACACTCCTCTTAGGTGTCGTGTTCGACACGGGACACGAGAATATAATTATAAAATTACACTAATTTAGAATTTATGACCGCAAATACATGTCCAACATGACACGGATAAGGCGCACGAGTGAAGTGCTTGTGCTACAGAATCGTTAAGCAAGTGAACGACTACATGTGGCGGGAGTGCAAGAGGTTGGAAAAGCTATAGTTCTTGAAGCTACAAGATAGACTTTTAATGAGAACCGGTTAGGGCAACCTTATTGGTACAATTAACTTGCAACTCATCAAATTTTTTTCTTTAGCATGCCACATTAGTTTCTAATTAACTCACTTACAACTTACACTCATCTTCACCATTGTTGATAGAACTCATCTACCAAGTTTAAAGAAAAGTAGTTTAGCTTTTAGTTTTCATGTTGCTTGTTTGTCAAAAAAAAAAGTTTAAAGAAAAGTAAAAAACAATTTAACAAAACAAAAGTTATAATTGTTTATACTAAAGTTTTAACAATATTGGGGTAAAATGTGACTGAGGCAATGGTATGGGGTACTTCATGGTCAAAGGAACTACATACTATTCTCTTTGAAGATATGATGGAACCACTCTTTAGAGATTCTTTAGAGGAGGATTTCCTAATCATCCACTTTCCTCACCTTCTTTTAAAATAAATGTAAAATTGTAATAATATGAATACCTATTATGTATAAATTAAATAAAGTTTTAATAACATTATCGGTTAAATTAAATTTCTTCAAAATTTTCTTAACATCTCCTTTAGAACTACCATTAATATTGGTAATACCTTAGCATTCCTCATCGTCTTATGGGGAGTAAAGAAAAGAGCATTGTTTTCATATCCGGTTTGACCGAATTGGTCAAAATCGGTCAGACGGATCTGAACTGATCGCTTCTGAACGGATTTCGGCCGGTGCTTGACCGGTTCTTAAAAAATTTAAATAATTAAAATACTGTTTTAAATGGTTTTAGTACACTAGTTAAACCAGTGAACGAGCTGAGGCACCACTTCGGCTTTCAAAACAAAAGAAAAATCAGGAACATGTAGTACCAAGACGTTTATGGTTGACACGGTTGCCAAACGACTAGGTTCTTGGCAAAATATGTCCCTTAGTCCGGCTGGTAAATTGGTGTTAATTAATTCTGTCTTGGTGGCCCTTGGTGTTCATGTTTTAATGACTATCCTTATCCCGAATAAAATTGGAAGAGCGATTGATTCCCTCATTTCGGGTTTCTGGTGGCGAACTTACAGGGACTGTCGTCCGATTTACTGGAGATCAAAGGACGTTGTTTGTTTACCCAAATCTTGTGGAGGTTTAGGTATACGTCGTATTGAACAATTCAATAAGGCGCTTTTGCTTAAACAAGTTTTTAGGGTACAAATTTTGCGGGAAGGCTTGCTACGTTGTATTTGCCTGGCTAAGTACGGTGCTTTACCTCTTGAGTTGGCGGAGACTGACACCTCTCCTCGCTCTGCTACATGGGGTTTCATGGGTTTATTTAAGGTTGCAAAACAAGCTAGGCATGCTGTAGCACGGCGAGTCTTGAGTGGCCGCCAGACAAAGGTGAATTCGAACTGGATTAATGGGTCTTTCCTTTATGGAATAATGATCTTGTTTCTTGCACCGGAGTCCGTAATGGTTATCCGAGGCCATTGATGGTGAATGAGTTACGTTGTCCAGGTGGGGAGGGTTGGAATTTGGCGTTGTTAGAGGTCTGGTTTAAGGAATAGACAATCTGCAAGATTCTGGCTATTCCGGTGCATGATCACACAGGAGAGGATGATTTCTTTTGGACGGACTCTGCGGATGGGTCTTATAATGTTCGCTCTGGGTACCGGTTTTTCCTTACTGATGATTTATTCTAGGGGGTGTTCCCGTCTAAAGATATGCGTTGGGCACGTTTGTGGAGTTGGGATATCCTCCCCAAGTGGAAGGTTTTTGCATGGAGACTTCATAATAGGGCGTTAGCTGTGGGTTTTGATCTTAAAAAACGTTTAGCAATGGTAGACAGCCGTTGTACTTTCTGTGGAACCGAAGAGGAGTCTGTGTCACATCTCTTCCGATTCTGCTTGGTTTCTAGACAGTTCTGGGCTTCCAGTACACTTGGGATTCTTTCTTTTAGAAATGCGGATGTACCTTTTGACCGTTGGATGCATGATTATTTTCGGGTACTTCATGAACGTTTTAAAAAGGAGGCTTTCCCCTTGTTCGGGATTTGTATGTTCTTAGGGGTTCTTTGGTCAATCTGGCTCCATCGCAATGAAGTACGTTTTCGGCAGGCTCAAGTGAGCGTTCGACGACTTCTTCAGATCTATGGGGACCTTATGTCAATGATTCTGGATCTTATTGAGCGTAAAGAACTCTTATCTGCTCAAGTTCCTCGTTTTGTTTCTACTGAGTCTTCGGGGCCCTTTGGTGATATTGCTGTGCTTGCGGGCAATTTGGTCCATGACAGGGGATTTGTTATCAAGACTGATGGTGCTTGGCTTGCTGTGGATCTTTCTGCTGGTTGGGCATGGGTGGCTTTTTCCCATGAGACAGGTTTGGAGGTTGGAGGTGGACATGGTTCTGGTTTTGTTTTCTCTGTGAATCAGGCTGAGCTCATAGCCATTCGAGAGGCGATTGAGTGGGCTATTCGGAAAGGTTTTCTTCATATCCGCATTTTGTGTGATTCGAAGAATGTCGTGAAAAGCCTTGTACATGCATACAGACTTGAGAAGGATGCGGCCACAGTATGTAAGCAAATCCAAGATAGGGCTGGTTTTCTTGTCACGTGTTCTGTGTTTCATGTTCCCCGTTCTCAGGTTGATGTAGCTCATAAACTAGCTGTCAAAGCTAGGAAGGGAGAGCTACCACCTTTTAGTAGATAGTTTAGGAGTCAGCAATGCTGTCGTTTAACTAATTGTCAAAAAAAAAAAGACGTTTATCTATGGAATTAGAGCTGTAATCATAGTGTGAAATGTGAATCAGTGAAGTAATGCTGATCTAGAGCTTAATAGCTTGCAAAAGGGTCCCACTATGCATATGTTTAGCACGACAATGCATGATCATCACCAGATCTTCAGGCCCTCCAAAATTTCGTCCGCCCTCTCCTGGCCTAAGACACTTTGACTACTTAACGTTTATCGATCAATCAACAATTACAATAATATTACATTATCATAACTTATTCAAACACTAGATTAATAAGTAATTTAACATCTTAATAGTATTTGACCATTATTAAACAATGATAAGTCACATTCCAACGTCGCTTTTATAGGAATTCCTGGGGTCATTTTACAACAATAGTACGTGGCTACAACTCTTGACATATAAGACAAGTTCCAAAGCTCCCACTTTCAGCCAAAAGAATTGAACTTTCTGGGCAGCTTTTCCCCTCGCAGGTATAATTCTCTACTACTCTCTCTCTTTCGCTCTCTTCTTTGATGATCTGATCTTTCGTGTTGTTTGTAGTTTCATCTGGGTATGTTGGGATCTTACCCTTCATAATCATATTAGCTTGTGGATTGTACAACTTGTTTGTTTGTGTTTTTTTTTGCTTTGTTTGTCCCCTGAATAATGCAAATGGGTGGCTTGATCAATTTTTGTTTGTGGGTATTTGTTTGATTTTCATATTATTCATGTGCAAAGTAAGGAAAGACCCAGTTTTTTCACTTTGTTTTCTTTGTATATGTATGATTGCTGGTATTATAGAAGAAGGGTCATTTTAAAGTTAAGCTTTAAGTTAACTGAGACTTTATTTGCTGTCTATTATTAATAGTAAAAAGGTGTTGGTTTTTGTCTGAATGTGTGTGCTTGTTATGTTCTGTTTGAAAGATGTGAGGATATGTTGTGATTCCCATGTTTTTTTGTCTGCATATAATTTCTGCATGCTTTTGCTTGATCTGCCGAATCGATTTGCCAGACTTGCTAGCTTAAGCTGCAATTGTGCTTGATTTGTTTAGGTTGTAAGTGATTTGATTATCCAGTTTGAGTTTGGGCCAAGTTTCTTCCAAATTAGTCACCAATTTTAATTGTTTGAGATACTATTGGTCACCCTTTATGCAAGAGGGACGGTTATGATTATGTATTCTACAAATCTTTCAAGTGTCAACATAGTATCTTCGCCAGTTACCAGTCTTCATGAGTTGTTGAAGGAATGAATGATAAATTTTTGTTAATGAACTACGAAACTTTAGTGGCATTTACCATCAAAAATTCTGCAATGACAGGTTGACGCGTGTATATCTTCAAGCTCAGTATTATCCTGACTAAGCTAGAACACTAGTAGTATAACGAATATTGGTGGTAGCCCTTTGACGTACAACTGAAACGACAGAAAAGCATGGCGACCCTTGAAGCAATCAAAGGCGGTGGAGGATCAATCAGAGTGGGCACTGTCGGGACTATTAGTACTCTAATCTCAAGAGAACTGGAGTCATCAAGTTCTAGATCCCCTGCCTCTTCGTCAAAATCCCGGAGTCAGACAGTTTTTCGGTCAAATGCTGATGGTTCACAGAAGATTAGGAAGTCAATCGCGGAATCAAGCACTAGGGGTCTTGAAGGAGTGAGGAGATCAAGAGGACCGAACCAACATCCAATTTCTTTGGTGAGCTCCGCAACTCCTAAACGACAAAAGCAAAAGGTTCCGCTGGAGGGCATGGATAACAGCGACACCATCAGAAATGTCATCAACAGAAAAAACTCTGATCAATCAGGTAGAACAAGGAGCCATCAGCGTAGCTATCGCATCCCCATGCTCGATGCAGAGAATATTCAACTGGAGAAAACTCCTATCAGAGAGAGATCTGCAAGGAGAGGATATAACATTGTGGATATTGTTGACATAAACTGTGGCAGCCCTGCAGGTTCAATAAGCAATAGGCTCAAGAAGCTTGGTTTCTCAAAACTTTCTCAGAGCTTTATGTGACATTTTGGCCTACATCAGAGTCATGTAGTTAGTTAACTTTTGATATGTGAACCTTCAATGGCCAGACACCTACTTTGGTATGAACTTGATTTCTACTTGGTTCATTGTTTGAGATACGAGCACCCATGTGTTGGTATTGCTGAAGTGGAGGTTAACCTTATTAACAGTAAATACTATCCTATCCTTTCGAAACAGAACATTTGCTCTGTCTGCGATATTGTTTGCGGGGACTTTGGCAGCCCGTGTTATGGAAATCCGTAATTTCTGGAGGGAATGAGCTGTGTTCACTGACATTTAAACCAAGTGAAGTGGAATATGGTGTTCTTTGGCAGGTTGGTTGCTTATACCCTCAGATATCCTGACTCATAGATTGTTGTGACAAATATCCAACGGAAGGATCGGTAGCTCTGCTTGCAGCTGAGTGCTCTAGTTCTAAATGCACCATCTTCTTGTGCTTGCAGAGGTGTAAATATCAGTTCTTGCTGCTATGTACTAGTAGTGTGGGTTGGTGGTTGCGTTGTGTATTTGTGTGTATTGTTACTGTATATGATTAGCCGATTAGGTAGTGTAAAACTTTCTGCATTCTGATTGTAACAGCTCTCGGACAGGTATTGCTTGTTTATGCTTTCTGACAACTTTGTCATTTCCGATTTCATTCACAGTTTTTCATATTGAGAGGAGCTTAGATTTCCTCCAGTACAATATCATTACTATTACGAATGGCATATACCATATCATGTCTTTATCACCGTTTCGGAACAGTCTCCCGATTTTTTCGGGGTAGGGCTGCGTACATCAGATTCCTTCAGTCTCCCGATTTTTCGTCGTCGTCTTTATCACCGTGTCTTTGGGAAGTTACACTTCCTCCATACTTCCTCCATATCCACTTAGAGTAACGTTTAGCCAAACACACTACCCTATCATCCAGTTCCTAGGAATTGCAAGTCCTTGCATGAATCACGGCTAACAAAACAAGCTCTAACATAATCGTGCGATCGTTAATGCGTATTTCGATTGTGTGACTTAAGAATAGGCATCTAAAAATCCAAAACTACTCCTCTTATCCCCAAATGAATCCACTATCTTTTTACACAAATTTTTTAAGTACATAATTAAAAAGTAATTTAAATTTGTTTTATCTTCTTTCCAATTTAAGTTGTTTAGCATAATTACTTTAAAATGAGCGTAAATCAAATTTACATCCGGTATATCAAGATTTATTATCTCTTTTGGGCGAGATGAAAAGGGAATTGTAAACCATTTTCAAAGTAGTTTTTTGTTTTCCAAGGAAAAGAAATATATAAATCTTAGCATCATCCAAAAGTACATCAGAAATAAGAGGCCTCAACATCACAATGTTTATCATTTCTAGCTAACCTATGAGAAACACCATTACAAACACTTTCAAAGTAGTTTTCCATATAACTTCTCAAAAAGAGAATCTAGTAACAAAATAAAACGACGTAAAACGATAACGGAACAATTGATCGTTCAATCAAAATTTTGTAATAAGTAAATCATGTGCATAAAATAACAGAAAGAAATTTGAACACATAAAATATGAGCCTTGCCAATCTTAAGGGTTGCCGGTTCAGTTTAAGATCTTCGACAAATCTCCGATCGGCTTTGGAATTGGTGCGCAAACTCCAATATCAGAAGTGGCTTTTGTCTGCAGGCAATAGAGGTTGTTGCAACAGTTAACCGGGCCGCGAGTACTGCAAATTTTACCAGAACTTTGACACTTGATCTTCCCTGACGCGTCCGTTAGTTGGGTCTCCACTTCTTTCAGGATTGCAACTGAACGTAACATTAAACCAGGAGAAAACTAATTTATTATACGGGCAAAAACTCCAATCTAGACTTGGATTTCAAAAATTTTAAATAAAATGATTGGCTAACTGCAGTAAGTTAGTAACCAACACCAGCAACATCATCTATATATTCGTGCAGAATCCGTAGAAGGCGTACCTTGGTCAACTAAGCTCTTATCAAGACACACGCCGATACCACCAAGTATCGGTGGGTAAGTACAATCTACGCCCCCACAACAGTGATAGTCAGCAAATCCATCTGGTTGGCAAGCTTGCGCGAATTCTGAACACTTTGCCGGACACGGTGGCTTAGGAGTTTCGTTTGTTGGTTCATATGTTGCACTTGCGGGATATGTTTGCGCATAGGAGTCATTAGGAACTGAACAACTACAAGACAATATCAAATAATCATGACACAATGATAAGATTTCTTTAGATCAGCATATTGAAACGTGAAATTACATCTCAACACGAGGCTTCGTACATAATTGATAGCTAGATCATGACACAGTTGACAGAAACAAAACTTCAACCCTGCAAGACTATATATAGGGTAATTTCTTTTTTGATCACGGGTAGTGTAGTTAATAATTATAATTTATTATAAACGAGTATTTTGGCAAATGGTACACTTGGTATGTAATGTACGAGTAATAGTCGTAAACAAGGAATTTGGTAAACGTTACACCAAAGGTACGATATAATTTGCCATAAACGAGCAAATTATGGGTTGATTCACTTCATATAAACAACCAAAGCCATGTTTTGTTCATCTTCCTTGTTATACTTATGATAATGTCGATCAAGGTAGTTCAATTCTTTTTAGTTTATTTGTACCCAAATATATATCTACGGCAATGTGACAATTATAAAATAAACTGATCGAACTTTTACAAATAAATTATGTTCGTTTTACCAGCTAATGAAGGTAAATTATCAAAGCAACTTATTAGATAATCTTTTATTAATAGTCTTTTTGCATTTCACTTTACCCATACTATTAAAAAAATATTACTATTCACTATTGTTTAAAATTTTAATCCATATATTAATAAATATAACCCTTCTTATCATTTCAAAATAAATAGATTATTGTGAATAGATTATTCATTAATCTTCCGCTACAGCCTACCGTACCTAAACCGCTTGAGCTTGATCTTCGACTTCAGCTACAGCTAGTTTTACCAAACATACCCTAAGTCTCATCACTCAATAGGATAGTAGGGTAAGATTCTATTTTTCATAAAAAGGGACCTTACATAGAGCGAGTTACCGAAAGAAAGGGGAAACTACGGTGTAAACAAAAATAAAAAGAACCAAAAAAACTTTAAAAAAGAATACCAAAACTCACCTGTTTCTGACGATAGATGCTCGTCTTTTTTGCTTGGCAAGCATACCCCCATTCCAAGAGCACTTATTCCAAGAACTTTGGGTGGTAGGAGGCATTGTAATCCATCACAACACACAAACGGTCCTGAACCGCCGCAAACTTGTTGAAAATTTGAACAGCTATCTGGCGTTTTTGTTTCACAAGAACTTTCCGTGTTGGCTGAAACTGAAAAATGCAAAAACCCCGATAGTTAAGCTATACTTTTTTTTTTTGGTTTCATATAGTTAAGCTATACCTATACTTTGATCGATATACTAGAAATGTGCACCACGGCACTCTACTAGGCATAGTAATTCAATCGTTTATTTAAAATAACCCAATAATAATAATAGGTAGATAAAAGGTTAATAACAGTAGGAACTCCACCTACAAGCTAGTAGTAGCTAAAAGCTAAATGCAAGTGGAAAGTGCTAGAGTGGTTTGTTATGTTATAAATCCGGTAGTAGCACTCTTCTTATATCTCTCTTAAACTTAGTAAATGAATAAATGATCATATTAGTTTTATAGGGAGACATACATGAATAGAAAATATATGAAAAAAATTATACAAAACTCCCCCGATTTTTCTCAAGTTTGTACAAAACTCCCTTTAACTTATTTTTTGTAAAAAAACTCCCTTGAATTTTA
>ONZK01002190.1:0-12768 GCA_900322385.1 Pharnaceum exiguum | reverse complement strand
CCCCCCCCCCCCCCCCCTCCCCCTCCTCCTCTTTTATCAAATTAGAGATGCCAGCACTATTTTCTGTACCTGTTGGGCGAGCAGCCTAGCAATCCTTAAGTTTCAGCATATCAATGTAGCTCTTTGAAACTTATATTTTTATTCTCCTATTCAGTAAGTTCCTGGAGGGTTATATTGGATAAATGATTTACTGAAGATGCTAGTTTCAGGCTCCTGTCAATGACACCAAATCGTTTCCGTTGCAAAGAATACTGGGTATAAATAAAGCTAATAATGCAGGAATACATGTGCACAGTTTTTTATTTCTAAGCTACCTACTGGCTAATAAAATCTAGAATCTAAAAGAGTATTATTGACATAGACTCTTCAGCATCAGTAGTTAAATGAGTACAGCCTGCTTCAAACATTGCTCTCTCTTTCTTTCTTTGGCTACACCAGCCATGTCGATGGCGAAATCGGGTACAGAACTGTCAGATTTATAGCCACCATATTTGGATTCCAACCCATCCCTCTCATCAGTAAAGTTAAAGTAAAAAAGTTCCCTAACGGATCATTTTGCATGATTCTCCCAGCACATTGTTCGAGCTTGGCAATTGGGTGGGTGGCATAGACTTTGCCTTTAAGCATCCACCTTCTTCTGCTTGCACCAAATTAAGATGAGGCACGTGATAGACAAGGTATCAGCTACCATCCCTTCTTTCTTTTCTTTTACAACAAAGAGATTCATAGCCATGTGCGGATTCTTACATTATTCTGCCTTTGGTAGGAAGGTTCCCTGATCATCATATTTCTCATTTCTGAATACATAATTAGGTCCTTGGAGGGCAAGTACCAACATCATTATAGAATGAGGATGATAAGGGGAGGACCCTTGGGCATCACTCCACCAGGTTCTAGTATTAATCAATCGTATGGTACACTCGGTCAAACATACTACCAATGTCAACTCTCACTCAATATACTGCCTCTCTCCTTTTTCGTTCTCTTGTAGTAAACTTTTGGTTTTGCATCACGTACTACCAAATCATTACCCAAATTATCTCTTCGTCGAGGTAAGATTTGCTGGTCAATGATATTTTTTTTTTTTGATCTTGTTTAACTTTCATTTTACTTTAACCAAAGATGTAGCTGTTTATGTTTATTTCGTTACTGCTTGGGCAGGAAATGGCTCTGTCATTGCAACGTTACAGTTTGTCAGATTCCAAAAGCAATTTCGATCGCCTATTGAAAGAAAGGTAATCTTAATTGACTATATTCATTACCTCCTTGATTGCCACATCAGTGTTGAGTTTCTGAAATAGTTTTCCTCGTCCATTTTCTGAATTGTAGAATCAAAATGCAGCAAGAGGGGTCAGAGGTGATTGTAAGTAACAAAGTAGATCTTTTCCCTGAAAGTCTGTTAATTGAGATATTATCTTGGCTGCCTGTGAAAGATCTGTTGCAGTTAAAATCCGTGTGCAAATTGTGGAATGATATCATAACTAGTCCTCATTTCATATCCAAGCATCTGGAAAATTACTACGAAAACAACTGTGATAAGCAGTGTCTTCTGGCTCAGTTTTATGTCTCTCATGCTGAGCTTCAGTTATTTCAGTTGTTGGTTGATGAAGCTGGTCTGGTTTTGGATCATGAAATACTCTATGGCATGACAATGTATGGCTCATACATTTATGGTCCTTGCAACGGAATATATTATCTGTATGACTATGATTTCAACCACCGCGCTTTGTGGAACCCTGCATTGAATGAACTCAGGGTTCTACCCGAGCTCATTCCAAAACTTGATCATCCAACCAAAATGAGCATTGCTAAGCATTATTATTATGGGTTTGGATTGGATCCAAAAACAAACGATTATAAGGTCGTCATTCTCAAAGGTTATCGGGAAGAAAGAGAGTATGAAGAACAACCATTTCATCCTCAATCAGCTTTTGTGTACTCTTTGAGAGAAGATACGTGGAGGTATTGGGGAGACTTGTCACATGAATATAAGTTGGAAAACAACAAATCGTACGTTTGTGCCAAAGGATGCTTGTTCTGGCTTGGGTGTCGTCTACAACATGATAATATGCGCCCAGTGGTCATTCTCGCATATGACATAGTCGCTGATACATTCGAAGAGCTCCAAGTTCCATGGTGTAATAATCCAGCTTATTATTCGTGTCTTGGTTTGTATAATGACTCCCTTGCCTTCTACAGTTTCCATGAGTATATGCTGTGTTTAGAAATTTGGTCACTGAATGAGGGGGTTTGGACAAGAAAGTTCAGCTCAGTGTCGATATTTGAAGTAGAAGAACCAGTTGGTCATTGGATGAACAACAAAGTAATATTACAAGGTATAGATAGATCGTTATTCTTATGTGACCCTGAGAAGGACGAAGTGTCAGATCTTGGATTCCAGAGATTAACAAAGTGTCAAGGAGTTTTTCCTTACAGGGAAAGCTTGGTTTCCATTCGGAATAGAAACAAAGGAAAGCAGCATGAGACAGAAGAGGTCGAGATTCCTGGTAGTCAAGCTGTTAGTTACGTTGATGAACCTTATATCGACTTCTGTCATTTGTTCGACTAGCATAACTAGGTTTATTTGTTTTGTTACTTCTGTTTAAATTGAATAGTAATCGTACTAAATTGTTTGTGTGAAATTTCAGATCTATGATGATCAGGAACCACAATAATTCCTAACACAATATTGTCACAATATTTATTTCCCTGCCTCTGATATCTCCACATCAGTGTTGTGTTTCTAAAGTAGTTTTTCTCTTCCATTATCTGAGTTGCAGAATCAAATTGCAGCAAGAGAGGTTGTCAAAGGTGATTCTCAGTAACAAAGTAGACCATTATTTGCCTGAGAATCTGATTATTGAGATATTATCTTGGCTGCCCGTGAAGGATCTGTTGCAGTTTAAAACTGTGTGCAAATTCTGGAACGAAATCATAACAAGTACTCATTTCATAACCAAGCATCTGGAAAATTTCTACAATAATAACTGTGATATGCAATGCCTTCTGGCACAGTATTATGTAACTCCTGCTGAGCTTCATTTATATCAATTGTTGGTTGATGAAGCTCCTCTAGTTTTGGATTATGAACAACTTTATGCCATGCCAATGCGTGGCTCATACATCTACGGTCCTTGCAACGGAATATATTATCTGTATGACTATAGCAACCGTAGCGCGTTGTGGAACCCTGCATTGAATGAACTCAGGGTTTTACCTGAGCTTATTTTTGAACCTGATGACCTTCTAGCCAATATAACTATTTCTGCGCATAACTTTTGTGGGTTTGGATTAGATCCAAAAACAAACGACTATAAGGTCGTTGTTCTCAAAGACTACCTGAAAGAAGGAAGGTATGAAGACGAACTAGTTCATCCTCAATCAGCTTTTGTGTACTCATTGAGAGCAGATACGTGGAGGTATTTGGGAGACCTGTCACATATATACAAATTGGAAAACAACAAATCTTATGTTTGTGCTAAGGGATGCTTGTTCTGGCTTGGGTCGCGTCCACGACTCGATGGTTTAAACGTAGGGGTCATACTCGAATATGACATGGCTGCTGATACATTCCAAGAGATCCAAGTTCCATGCTATGATAAACCAGCTAATGCCTGTCTTGGTTTGTATGATGACTCCCTTGCCTTTTACAGTTGCCATGAGATGAAGTGCATAAACATTTGGTCACTGAACGAGGGTGCTTGGACAATAAAGTTCAGCTCAGTGTCAACATTTGAAGTACATGAACCCCTTGGCCACTGGATGAACAACAAAGTAATATTGGAAGGTAAACATAGATCGTTACTCTTATATGACCCAGAGACGGACGAAGTTTCAGATCTTGGATCAGATGTTAGAGTCGAGAGTTTCAGTGATTGTTTTGGAGTTTTTCCTTACAGGGAAAGCTTAGTTTCCATCCGGGACAAAAACAAAGGAAAGCAATGCGCAGCAGGGTACAGCCACAGGATATTTGAGATTCGTGCCGTTAGTTACATTGATGAACCTTATATCGACTTCTTTCAGTTGTTCGATTAGTGCTATGTCTACATTCAGATATATTTACAATATGCATCACCAATGTCGTGTTTGACATGTAACATACTAACTTCTATTCTTATATTTTTCTGAGGTGCGCACCTTAATTTTACTCTGTTGATAAGGCGCTAAATCAGGAAACAAAGGGTCGACTAGTATCTACAATCAGATACTTGGAATATGCAGACCAATGTCGAGTTTGTGATGTAAAAGCTATTCTTGTATTTTTCTTGAGTGATGCATCCCTTCAACTATGTTGATTGAATGTGTGAAGGTTATGAATTATCAAAAACTCTTAGATACACCTGGTGCTTTTGTCAAAGTATTACAAGATATATTATTAGCCGCTTTTTAACTGTCATTAGTCACTAACACTATTATTAATTAAAATTTCATCCGGCGTAAATTTAACTTGATATACCAAATACTTGTGGATAGATTAATTGTCTTTGGCTCATTTTGAACCAAACAAACAAAACAACATAGGGATTTCACACAAACAGATTGTTGGTCATAGGTTATTGGTCACTAAATGAAAAAAAAAGGTTACAGTTCATTGTTTTTGTCGTTTATAGTTATAATTTTAACTGCATTTAGTGTTTTTTTTAGATCAATTCGGTTTCCGTCAATTTTTTATAGTTCTTTTCAGCTCCTCTAAACTATATTCTTATTTCTGTATTTCACACGAATTCTTTTGGTTAAACTTACTACTGTTCTACTACAACAACAACAACCGAGTGTAAATCCCCATTCAATGAGGGTGTTCGGAGTCATGATGTACGCAACCTTACCCCTGTCTTAAATAGAGAGGTTGTTTCCGAGATTGATAAACTTACTACTCTTATATAAATAAATAAAACTTTTGGTTACAACCCGCTTAAATAATCAAAAGTGTTATGCCCCTAACAATTTCCCAAAAAATTGGCTCACTCATTTCATAGATTGAACTGGATATTAATGAACCCTCGACTACTATATAACAGCCCGTCTTCCGTGCACCGGGTGTATATATACACCCTGTGCCACGTCAGAGACATTAGTCAAATAAAAGATTTCACTAGTCATATTACTACTAGTCATTAGTCACATAAAAATGTCCATTAGTCATATATAAACGATGACGTGGCACATGGTGTATATATACACCCGGTGCACAGAAGACTTAGAGACTATACAATGACCCCTCGGCTCCTATTATCCAGTCTCATATATGAAACGGGTTCACACAAATATTTCTAAAAAATTATTAATATCTTTTTTTGTACTCCGAAAAGTTTTATTTTCTCGGAAAATTGGCGGGCAAGGGCAAGTCAATTGAAATGACCTTCTGCACAATTTAAAGACACAAAGAGAGGGAGACAGTACATACATAGAGATGAACCAGATGATACATTCACGGTTGCTATTCAAACGTACCATTAGTACCAACCATAATATAAAAAACCCATTTTTAATTTTCATAACCCGAAGCTTTGTAACACTAGAGAACTCCATCCAGTTACTAGACAATTGCACTAAATCAAAGTCACTTAAAACAGGCAAAACAGTACATCAAAGCCTCATTAAGTATAGCAATAACAATAACAATGGTGTTATTCATTCTTTGGCACTCGATAAGCTCACGTGCATGTACATTGCTTGTGGCCGTCTTGACCTTGCACGTCACGTGTTCGACGAAATTCCTAACCCAAGTGTTGTTTTGTGTAACTTTATGATCCGGGCGTATGCATGGAACGGACCCTTTAAGAATGCCGTTGATTTGTACGCTAGAATGCGGGTTTTGGGTATTGTTCCGACTAAGTTTACGTTCACTTTCGTGCTCAAGGCGTGTGCGCGGTTGAGTGATGTGGAATTCGGGGAGGTTATTCATGGTCATGTTTTGCAGTTTGGGTTTCGGTCGGATGTGTATATTTGTACTACTTTGGTTGATTTGTACGCTAAATGTGGGGCGTTAGGTAGGGCGGAGAATGTTTTCCAGGGTTTGGGTGGTAGGGATATTGTGGCGTGGAACGCAATGATTGCTGGTTTTTCTGTCCATGGGTTGTATGGAGATATGATGAAGTTGGTTGTTGGTATGCAGAAGGAAGGAATAAGTCCCAATTCTTCGACAATTGTGACTGTTTTACCGGCTGTTGCTCTGGCTAGTGCTTTAAGTGATGGGAAGGCTATCCATGGGTATTCGGTGAGGCGAGGTTTTAGTAATGAAGTTATGGTGGGAACAGGGCTTCTTGACATGTATGGAAAATGTGGATGTATAGCATACGCGAGGGCTATATTTGATTTGTTGGGTGCCAGGAATGAAGTAACTTTGAGTGCCATGATTGGTGGGTATGTTGCATCTGATCTGATGAGGGAAGCTCTGGAATTGTTCTATGCTATGCGGCTTCAGGATGCTGCAGGTCCATCTCCTGTTACTATCGTCTGCGCTCTTGGAGCTTGCTCTAAGTTGATTGATCTAAGCAATGGGAGAAGGATACATGGAGATGTATTGAAATCCGGGCATCTTTCAGATTTGATGGTTTCCAATACAATCCTTTCAATGTATGCAAAATGCGGAATTTTAGCTGATGCAGACCAATTTTTCAAAGAAATGAATCTGAGAGACAAAGTCTCGTTTGGTGCAATGATTTCTGGAAGTGTACAGAATGGTAACTGTCTACAAGCTTTAAATTTCTTCCGAAATATGCTGAATTCAGGATTGAATCCAGATGAAACTACTCTGCTCGCACTGTTGCCTGCGTGTTCGCATATGGCTGCTCTTAAGCATGGGGCCTGTACTCATGCATATTGTGTTGTGCAGGGTTTTGTGGCTGATACATCAATCTGTAATGCTCTTATTGATATGTATGCTAAATGTGGACAGGTCACGACTTCTAGACAAGTTTTCAATGTGATGCAGAAGCGGGATATAATCTCATGGAATTCTATGATTACGGGATATGGAATTCATGGCCTTGGTGCAGATGCACTGTCTCTTTTTCATGAATTAAGAACCACAGGTCTAAAACCAGATGACATAACTTTCATTAGTCTTCTGATTGCTTGTAGTCACTCAGGTCTTGTTGCAGAAGGAAAATCCTGGTTTGATAGAATGTTCAAAGAGTTTCAAGTTGTTCCTAAAACTGAGCATTACATCTGCATGGTGGATCTCCTTGGACGATCAGGGCTTCTGGAAGAGGCCAAAAGCTTTATTGAGAGTATGCCATTTACACCACATGTCCATGTGTGGAGTGCCCTGCTTGCTGCTTGTAAAATACACAAGAACGTTGAGTTAGCTGAAGAAGCATCAAAGAAGATCCAAAGTCTTGGTTCTGAAAGTTCAGGAAATTTTGTTCTTCTGTCTAATATTTATAGTTGCGCTGGAAGGTGGAATGACGCTGCTTCTGTTAGGATTATGCAGAAAGAAAAAGGATTCAAGAAATGGCCAGGATGTAGCTGGGTTGATATAAATGGGACTATTCATGCCTTCATTGGAGGCGACATTTCCCACCCACAATCCGCACTGATATACAAGAAGCTGGAGGAATTGCTAACAGATATCAAAAAGTTAGGATATCAGGCAAAGGATGCTTTCGTTTTTCAGGATGTTGAAGAGGAGGAAAAGGAACATATTCTTCGTCACCACAGTGAGAAGTTAGCCATTGCATTTGCTATTACCAGTACAAGCCCAGGCCAGCCAATTCTAGTCACCAAAAATTTACGAGTCTGTATTGATTGTCATGAAGCCATAAAATATATAGCTCTTGTCACGAAAAGGGAGATAACCGTGAGGGATACTGTTCGTTTCCACCATTTTAAAGATGGTGTATGCAATTGTGGAGACTTTTGGTAACCACCTAGGATGTCAAGATCCACATCCTTGCTTTGAGGTATCTTTTCTTTTCGTGCTAGTTAATTTTCTGATTTTTCATTTGATTACACTAATTGCTGATTCTAATAGAGAATATTTTGGGCTAGAACTGTGTATATACTAATACTTCTTACTACCTATCATATAAACATTTATTGGCTAGACGTGGAATCCAAACTTTCTAGTCTCTGCTTTTCCTCCCTTCTCCAATCAATGTTAATAATTTTTTATTTTTTTTTAGATAACATGGGTATCTAGGCTTTGCCTAACTAATCCCATGGGCCCTGAAGTTAACGACCAGTAAAACCTCCAGTGGCCCTGAGGAGACTCGAATTTGGTCTTTCTTCACTACTAGAGAGTACTGTATTATGTAATTTTAGAGCTCACGAATTCCAAGGTGCTCTACGAGCCACTCTTGATAACGACTGCCCTTCACTTGGGAAACCGGAATAATGATCTGTTGTTGTACTATAGTTGCTGCTTGCCTGCTTGACATATTCAATGGTACAACTGCATACCACTAAGAACAATCCTCTTTTACCGCAGGGCTGCTTATTGAAAGTGGCAGATGAACCATCCTGTTACTTTGCTTTCATTCATCCTCCTCCACTCGTATGATCTGTCGGAAAACAGTGTGCAGAGGGTACATTACTTCTATGTGACCTGTGTTTTTGATCTCGGGTTCGAGAGGCATACCTAGTGTCAAGGAGTTACTCTTACACAAAAATCTTGGTTTCCTTGTATTACAGAAAACCACGCAGCTGAAACATGCTTAGACAGAAAAGAGAATTATCTAGCAACCTGAGGAAGCTAAAGCTAATATCAACTTCATTCGTTCGCGTATACATGCTTTTGTTGGGCATCTATGCGTACTTGCATCTCGTACACTACCGATTTCCCTCTTCCTGTCATTTAAGGTTAGAATTCAATTCCCCCCGCCCTTCTTTATTTAATCAAATTATAGATGCCAGCATTAATTTCTTTACCTGTTGGCGAACAGCCTAGCAATCCTTTGGTTTATTTCTGAGAAACAGCTTATCAATGTAGCTCTGTGAAACATAATAGTTTTATTATCCAATTCAATAAGTTCCTGGAGGGTTAGATAGGATAAATGATTTACTGAAGTTGCGAATTTCAGGCTCCTGTCAATGGCACCAAATCGTTTTCATTGCAAAGAACAGTGGGTATAAATAAAGCTAATAATACAGGATTTCTAAGCTATTAGCTACTGGCTATTCCCTTTTCTTCATAATATCTAGTCTAGAATCTAAAAGTGTATTAATGACATAGACTCTTCAACATTAGCCATTAACTGAGTACTGCCTGCTGTAAGGATTACTTATTCTTTCTTTCTTTGGCTACACCAGCCATGGTGCTGGCGGTGACATCTGGTACAGGATTGTCAGATTATATAGCCACCATATTTGGATTCCGTCCCATCCCTCTTATAAGTAAAGTAAATGTTAAACAGATCCCCTAACCGGCCATTTTCCATGATTCTCCCTGCACATTGTTCGTAGCAATTTGGTGGGTGGCATAGGCTTTAAGCCTCCAACTTCTGCGAGTATTGCACCAAATAAAGATGACGCACGTGATAGATGAGGTATGAGGTATAAGGTATCTGCTACCACCCCTTTTTTTTTTTACAAGATAGAGATTCATAGCCATGTGCCCATGTATTTTATTATTCTGCACTTTGGTAGGAAGGTTCCCTTATCATCATAAATCTGAATATGTAATTAGGTCCTTGGAGGCTAAGTACAAACATTATAGAATGAGGACGATAACGGGAGGACCCTTGGGCATCACTCCACCAACTTGTCATAAAGTATTAATCAAACACATGATACACTTGGTCAAACATACAACTAAACATGACATAGTATAAAAGCAACTGCAGCATTCGACAATGTCAACTCTCACTCAATATACTTCCTCTCTCCTCTTTCATTCTCTTCTAGTAAACCTTTGGTTTTGCATCACGTCCTACCAAATCATCGGGCAAACTATCTGTTCATCGAGGTCAGATTTGCTGGTCAATGATTTTTTGTATCTTGTTTAATATTCATTTTACTCTGACCAAATATGTAGCTACTTACATGTTATGTACCATTTGCTGATGTTCTGTGTTTATTTCTTTACTGCTTGGGCAGGAAATGGCTCTATCATTGCAACGTTACACTTGGTCAGATTCCAAAAGCAACTTCGATCGCCTATTGAAAGAAAGGTAATCTTAATTGACTATATTCAAAACTTCCCTTGATTACCATATCTGTGTTGAGTTTCTGAAGTAGTTTTCCTCTTCCATTTTCTGCGCTGTAGAATCAAAATACAGCAAGAAGGGTTGTCAGAGGTGATTGTAAGTAACAAAGTAGATCTTTTGCCTGAAAATCTGATAATTGAGATATTATCTTGGCTACCTGTGAAAGATCTGTTGCAGTTAAAAACTGTGTGCAAATTGTGGAACGATATAATAACAAGTCCTCATTTCATATCCAAGCATCTGGAAAATTACTACAAAAACAACTGTGATAAGCAGTGTCTTTTGGCTCAGTTTTATGTCTCTCATGCTGAGCTTCAGTTATTTCAGTTGTTGGTTGATGAAGCTGCCCTCATTTTGGATCATGAAATACTCTATGGCATGCCAATGTATGGCTCATACATCTACGGTCCTTGCAATGGAATATATTATCTGTATGACTATCTCAGCCGTCGCGCGTTGTGGAACCCTGCATTGAATGAACTCAGGGTTTTACCTGAGCTTATTTTTGACCCTAACCTTCCGGCCAATATAACTATTGCTGCGTATGAATTTTATGGGTTTGGGTTAGATCCAGAAACAAACGACTATAAGGTCGTTGTTCTGAAAAGCTACTGGAAAGAAAGAGAGTATGCAGACGAACCAGTTCATCCTCAATCAGCTTTTGTGTACTCATTGAGAGCAGATACGTGGAGGTATTGGGGAGACCTGTCACATGAATATAATTTGGCAAACAACAAACCGTATGTTTGTGCCAAGGGATGCTTGTTCTGGCTTGGGTCGCGTTCACAACTCGATGGTTTAAACGTTGAAGTCATACTCTCATATGAAATGGCCACTGATACATTCCAAGTACATTCCAAGAGCTCAAGGTTCCATGGTATGATCACCCAGCTTATACGTGTCTTGGTTTGTATAATGACTCCCTTGCCTTGTACAGTTTCCATGAGGATATGATGTGTTTAGACATTTGGTCACTGAATGAGGGGGTTTGGACAAGAAAGTTCAGCTCAGTGTCGATATTTGAAGTAGAAGAACCTGTTGGTCACTGGATGAACAACAAAGTAATATTACAAGGTAAAGATAGATCGTTATTCTTATGTGACCCTGAGAAGGACGTAGTGTCAGATCTTGGATTCCAGAGGTTAACAAAGTGTCAAGGAGTTTTTCCTTACAGGGAAAGCTTGGTTTCCATTCGGGATAGAAACAAAGGAAGGCAGCATGAGATAGAAAAGATCGAGATTCCTGTTAGTCCAGCCATTAGTTACGTTGATGAACCTTATATCGACTTCTCTTATTTGTTCGATTAGCTATACATTCAGGTACTTAGAATATGCATGACCAATGTCGAGTTTGAGATGTAAATCCTACATTTAATGGGGTGTTGCATTTCAGTACTAAGTTGATTGAGTCTCTGAAGGCTATACTTTTTTTTTTTTGTTGAAGAACATGCTACAGATTATTATTGGTGTTAAACCAAAGAAACAAAACAACCTCACGGATTTCAGTATTTCACAGTTGGTCCGACAAAAAAAAAAAAAAACTCATTTTACCAGACCCGACTCGAAAAACCCGACCGAAATCCGGCCGGAAAAGCTCGACCCAATTGATATCCGATCTTGAAGAAACCTGACGAATTGAACAAGATCCGACCCGGTTGGACCCGTTTCGAAACGCCCGACCCGTGTAAAAACCGACCAAAACCGACTAGTCAAGACCCAATTATTTGCAACCCCGGTAAAAAACGAACGAATCCGAACTGAACCCGACTACAAAGTTACTATTGTCAACCTAAATCGATTCCGACCCGGTCAACCCAAATGCCAAGTCTATACACACCCAAAAAAGCAAAAAAAAAAAAAATCATCATGCGATGGTGACATGTCAAATGTTACATCAAAAACTCACTAATGAGGTAAAACCGTAAAAATTAACGGCAAGTTTTTGGTATACCGGGTGTACCAGTATACCTTATGGATTTATGATCAATTACAAAGGGACTGACTAATGGCATTAAAAATGTGACTAATGATATATGTTGTATATTAGTTATAAATTCATAAGGTGTCCCCGTACACCCGGTATACCTAAGAATTGGAGAAAAATAAGGATTCAAGGGTTTACAGTTGGCGAAATCGCTGGGAATAATCCCTACTTGCGGCGATTTTCTCCTAATAATCCCTACTTGGGAAATAGCTGGGAATAATCCCTACTTGACAACTTGTGTCCGACAGTGGTCCTCCATTAACGGCGTTAAAAAAAAATACAAACCGTTAACTTTTTTCGTACAATACCGTATAAATACACTATATACATACAAAATGAACAAATACACATTGTTTTTATATATATTTTATATTATAATAAAAAGGGTCAAAAATAACTTTTTTTAATCTCATTTTCTACCTTTTTTCTAAGAAATCACCCTTTTTACTTTTTATTAGAATTTTTTTGAAAATATGGTTTCAAAAAAAAGTTAAAAATGTGTTTTTGACAAGAATTTCTAAAAAACTAAAATAAAGTTTGTACACCTTCAAAAAAATTAAAAAGTGGTTTTGGGAGAAATAATAATACATTAAAAAGTTTTATTTTATTAATTAATTTTTTGAAAAAAATGTAAAAA